>JAQGAK010003180.1:0-16182 GCA_034696945.1 Lipothrix lubbocki
GAGAATTTTGTGACTGTCCAGGAGATTTTCGTGGACATTACCCGTGTTACTATAGTAACTCTGGCATTTGTTCGGCTGCTGATCTCCGGCCGTGGAAAGGCTGACGTGCTTTCGTAAATACCGCAGCAGAGAAAATGTTTGGAAGCAGACTTTGCACTGATAATTTCTTTTCATGATGGATGTTAATTTTCAAAAACCTCCAATTACAATCCTTGTCTTCATAGAGAGACTGGTAAAGACATTCTGCAAGAATAAAATTTATTTTTACAATTAATTTTACCTATTTGTAACGTAAACTCGAATGGGAATGTATTTAACGCATGTTGAGACAAAATCAATAATAATACTATTAAATACAACTAAAATAACTGTAAACTCATCAAATGTCGCCAACACGAGGTTCATCAATTCATCAGTGAATATAACAATATGTAATTTATTACAGTTCAATTCATTTCTTTGTTGACGTCTTATATCTGAGTCAGTTCAAAAAAAATTGTTTTTCCCCAATAATAAATACTAATATATCACCATGACAAATCTGTAATTTCACTGTGCAATCTGAGCTCTTTGGTTCGGAAAGCCGTTAAGACACCTATTCTTTGTAATGATCACATATAAAAAACTGTGGATTAAAAAGTAATATCCATTTTTTGTTGTGTACACATTTGTTATAATTTATAAAAATAATATAATAATAAAGGATGACTCAGCGTCATTTAAAAACAGAGAGCTCTCCAAAATACATGGGATTTTGGATATTTGTATTTTAAATACATTATTGATATATGACATTAAAAATAAATACATTATGATTCTAAAATTACGTATTTATACGTATTTCAAATACATTTTTGTAGTTTGTATATTATATTTCAACGATTGCAATAATGTATTTTGTAGTTTTTTTAAGTTTCAGGAAACTATATATATAACGCATATTCATTTGATCCAATGAAATTCAAAATTAGCTTGCACTTTTATATATATTTCATTGGATTTACCAGACATGTATTTTAGCATGTCTTTTCATGGACAATGCATGTATTTTGCATGTATTTTTGTGATCTCGCAAAGTATTTTGTATTGGGACTGCTGGGCCGAATTAAATATGTTGTACTTTGTATTTTGGTTGTTTTGTGATGAGCAAAGTATTTCGTAGTTTGTATTTTGTGTGTGGATAAAATGTATTTTGTATTTTCTGGTTTAGTTCGACATGCTTTGGACAGCTCTGAAAATGAGAGCAGGATCAATGATAAAATAATTGATATTTGGGGAATACAGAAATCAGTACTTACTTCACTAACCAGTGTTAGTTAAATGCGGAATAACTGCACAAGTTAAGAGTCTTGGGATTTGCTTACAGATGTCCTTGTTTCCAGTGTTCACTAACTTGTGTAAAAGCTAACTGCTTTCTCGAATATAAATTAAAATGAACATTCCAGAATTATTTTAATTCATCAAAAGCGTTTCCAATAAATTGACCAAAATGACAATCTGAATTCAGCTCTTGATATTAAAATGTATTGAATTCCGGTTTAGTTTGTTGACAGTCTGTTAATAGTTTGTGGATTTAAAATCAACCGCGGACTAAATGTTCAAAATTGCAGGAAGAAAGAAATTTTGTAATTGGCGGTCCCCCCAATCCTAAGTGCTCCGGACCCTTTTGCCTTGAATCCTTGGAGATGATGGGGACAGGAGTCAATATTCTTGACAATTGTGGGCCTATATAGAATTTTGTCCCTGGGAAAAAATTTCTTGCTTCAGCTTGTCATTTGTGACAGCATTTAACTTGCGCATACGCAAGATGATATATATACATATAAAAAGATGCCACTTAAAATAAGAAACATTCACTCACAATTTACACGTCATTTCGTCAAATTACAATGGATAATCAACCCATCACGTCATATTAAAGTCTTCAATGTAGGCGAAAGTTGTAAAATTAATGTAGGATTCTAAATCTTTACTGTAATTTATCCAATCATGTTAAAAGCACGCATAATTGAGCAACAGGAAGTAGCTAACTGAGCTTGTTTAATAGATAAACAATCAAACAATTATAGCGACGGTAAATGAGGAAAAATCTTCAAACGCTGAGGCGCTTGAGCTTACGCTTGATGCCCTGTAAAATTAAATTAGGGCGTTTCGCGCGGACGTCACGGAATCAGACCCATTTTATAGTAGCAACATAAATATATAATAATATTCATGAGATTTATTCATACTTAAATAATACAATAACATTCTTATAGTAATAACAAATATTCATATAATATTTAATAGTATTTCAATTTTATTAGTAATGTTTGTATTTACTGCACTACAGAATAATGACCGCAAATCTGTGGGCTGTGCAATAAGATGATTTATGAGACAGCGTTACATTTTAGATGTTGAGCCGTTGCTGCTCATGTTTAAGTGATTTATGTATGTCGTCTCAAAGCGTTTGTAAGTGTAAGGTGTTAGCTAAGTACCAAACACTTGCAGTGAGCCTGTATGAACATGTACCCGAATCTAATATGGAATAACCCGAATATGGCCAGGTAATAATGCCCGGTAGACAACACACAGACATTGGACTATAGACTGGTTTATTAGTTGTTCTCGAGTAGATGACTCAAACAAGACTGACTTCTCTTACACACCTTTACTTCCTTCATCCATCCTTAACCTACTTACAACCTTTTACATAACCTTTACATAACCCTGCAGGTGATCACAGGTAAATCGTCGAGTGACTATCAATACCGATAGCTCACAGGGCCCCTCCCCCACGGGGAAAGACCGTCCGCGGTCTCAAATATTACATATGTTACGTACATTATAATCCTTTTAATTTTATTTATAAATAATACATTACATAAATAATAAAAAACATGTAGATTTGAAAAATTAATTTTGTATAATAATTCTATTTTAGATTATTTTTCATATTTCATTCATATTTACATATACATTGTAAGGAAAAAGGCTAATGCCTTGCAAAAAACCTTACATAAATTCATCAACAAAATCATTCAATTTCCCATGATTAATTTCCATTCACAAAATAATTAAATCACTTCATTCCATTTAGAATAAATTAATTAGATTCACAAAATTTATTATTATTAATATTATTATACATATAATCACTTTTTAAATTAATTAATTAAATATATTGCTATATTTTTATTAAATTATACACTATTAATTTTAAACACACTTATTACATCCAAAATCTTTTCCTTTTTGAATTCACTTACACATTTTTATTTTATTTTTGTTTTTATTTATAAAAATTATTACTTTAATTTATTATAGATATAAATACCAGCAATAATATCCTTTTCCTTAATCATCTCCAAAAAAATCAGCTTTGAATTAAATCATGGCTTCATACAATGATTAATTACTTGGAATAAATTGATTAGTGATTTATAATTATAATTCCTTATACTAAATCCTAATTAATCTTCCCTCAAAAATTAACCCCCCTTTCACTCCACCTTCTCCTCTCTGAATTAATTTTTTAGTAAAAAATTAGAAAAAAAAAACTGTTTTTTGATTAGTTTAGGATATAATAATTTTTGACGGTTACTTACTGCGGAAAGCAAAATTTTAATTTAGTTTATATTAATTTTTGTTCACTTGTTTCAAATTGATCCGGGCTTGGACGAAAAAGAAAAATAAATTGCTATGAGACCATTCACTGATCCTATTAATTCCAATAATCGAGGGACAAACAAAAAGATTAAAAATTGCCTACTGTCCTCGAGATTTTTCTCAAATTGTCACCGAACTCCTACCCCTTCGGACTCAAACCCCCCATTACCCTTCATGCTTCGAACTTGCTGGAACCAAATCTGTTTTGAAAAAATAATAAAGAAAACAGATGAAATAAATAATAAAAATTATTCATCAAAAATTCTTCTCCGAATTCGGAAATTGCACATCTTACTGTAAAAATGATTTTCACCACACAATAATACTCATATTAGTAATAATGGTTCTCGACAGGGGTACTTAAAGTGAGGATCAATTGAATAGAATCCCCAACGGTTAACTGATCCTTGTCTTATTAATACAAGACAGCTAAATATTAACATTTAGGTGGTCAAGTTATGCCTGCGGAATATTCATACTCAACTCACTATGAGTAAAGTACCTTACTGCCGCTAACTAAAACTCCGTTGATCAGAGTATTTTGATCCCTAATTTATTGGTTAGATTATTATTTTCGAACTCGAAAAATTATTGTTCACCTTTAGCTATCAATGGGGATGGAGGCATGTTCATTATTTAAAATTGAATGAACTGCACTCGGAACAAAAACAAATTTCTTACAGTAATAAGGAATTCCCGTTCTTCAGATCCGATTCTGATCGTACTCGGATTTTCTTTTAATCCTTCTTCGAGTTGAAAATTAATTAATTGACCAACAAGCAGAAGTGAATGTTGGCAATGAGTTGACTTCGTCCTCCGTGAATTGAACTTCGGCTCCCTTTTTCTGAATCTTCTCGGGCACTTTCTTGACTTGAGTACAGGTGGCTTTTGAATAGACGGTTGGGAAGCTGTTTGAAATAAGTAAACATATTTTTAGAATTTATTGCATAAATACTAATTTTAAGAATTCCTGAAAAAATAGTTAATAATTAATTGCTCCGAAATTACTCATTATTAATACCAATTCATGCATACTCCCTATAACCCTGCCTATTTGTCGTACTAAATTAATTTCGTTATTTTAATCCTTTAGTTATTATTATTTTTCCTATAAAAAATTTCTTGATTAATTTTTTAATTAATTATTATAAATATATATTCTTTATTACCGATTTAATTTATTATTGGGATGTGGACCCGCCTCCTTTAACGGTATCTTGTAATTGCGAATCCCAAGGACTCGGCTGCTAGCCTCAGAGCTCCGACTTTAGCGACATCAATATTGTCGAATGTCCTATCGTACATAATCTTGACGATGATTTCCATAGTACTTTTCGAGATGTGCTTCAGCATTACGGTCGTCTGTCCCTCCTCCAGCGTGATTTCCTTGAAGGACATCTGGATAGCTTGCTTGTGGACTCGGATTCTCCCTCCCGAGACTCGAAGTGTAATGTCCGGCTCCTGTTCTCTCAACATTTCCCTGATTGTGGGAAGTCTGTATCCCAGTTGCATTGTCCAGGGTTCCGTTTCTTTTGGAGGGACGCAGATTTGTCTATACGATTTCCCCATAATCGGAGGGAAATAAGGGCAAGCTTCTGGACGGTGATCCAATATATTCGCCACTCTACACTTAAAGCAGTTGGGGTGGTTTCGTTGCTCGTGCTCGTCGGTGCAGAACGAACCGTCGTACTTGTGGAACATACAGAAGAACTTTGATGCTTGGAAACGAGTTTGCCTCACCCATCCTGGGCGGATATCAGCCGTGTGAATATTGGGATAGAAAAATCCCGCCGGTCCCTGCCTCGGTCTTTCATTCGGAATTAGCTGCTCCTCCAAGTGATCGAAAATCCATTGTTGGTAGTCCAGAATATCCTCCCCCTTTCCCTGAAGTCTGACCTGACTCACGTCACATCCGTACATCAGCTGGTCGATAACGATTATCAGATTTAGGCGATCGGCCATCAAGACAAATGGAGTTGGATTGTCCAAAATCTTATCCATCGTTTTATACGAAAATAGAAGACTGGAGTAAAACAACCTGTTCGGTCTCCCTCTGATGTCTTGAAGAGAGGCTCGATGTCTCGCTCTGTTGTTTTCACGAGGACTGTGAAGAATCCCAGCAGCATATAGGGTGGAGTGATGATGGGACCAAACACTTTGCACTGACTCGTAGGAGTTCGGGTCGAGATCCGGGAAGGCTTGAATGGGTTCTCTGACGAGGATTCCTTGTCTCACTTCTTTCTCCTCCAGCCCATCAATTATCTTATTGAAGTCCATCCATACTTGCTCCTCCTCTGTTATTTGGATCCACCGCCCAATGAACAAAAATTTTTGATTCAGGTAGTAAGGAATTCTTGGTAATTCTTCTTCTTCGTAGAATGATCGGGCCAAGATTTTTTCTTGAATGTTGGCTGGTTTTGGATCAATTTTTTCACCAAAATTAATCAGAATCCTGATATACCTAACGACCCAGGCGATCAGCTTGAAAGGATTCGCCTCATGATGAGCATTCTTCAAATGCATCATGATGGTTGTCAACATCGGGTCTTGAAGGTAACTTGACGGGAGTGGACTGGTCAATAACGGCTGGATCCTGTCCATGTCTAACAATAAAGTCGGAAGGCCGGTAGCGAGAAAGTCCAAATGTAGATGCATGAAGATGGACTCATTCATAAGACGTTTGATGGACCGATGAGGTCTGTCAGGATTTCCCGAATTCACTCGTTCCCAGTCCGTGAATGAATGGAATTCATGTACGAAGTCGAGTGCGTGGAGCCTAATATCGTTCCACGACTGCAGGATTAATTCCTTGGCCTCCGCATCCAAAGTTCCTTGTTGGGTTTGGGCCCACATATTCTGCAATTACAAAAGACACAAATACATGTAAAATGTTCTTCGTAAATTATTGCCCTTATGGAAGCTGATTGGATCAAAAAATTCTCGGATTTTTAAAATAATAATATCGCTTTGAATAAATCCGAATCCTTATAATATTTTTAATCTCAATGGAACAAAGAATAAATAGTTTCCAAAGGAAATAAATTAACTCAGAGACTTTTTTGCAATATCGCACTTTTCATGTATAATACATGTACTTAACGACCACACCCAAAAAGTCGTATTAAAATGGTACATACATAATACACAACTGGATAATTAATAAAATACTATTTTAAATCAAAATATGTAATAAAAAGTACACAATACTGTTACACCGATTTTCTTACCAATTATAATTGCACGACACAAAGTAGTTATAAGAAAATAATTATTAACTTCGAAAATTTTGTAATCAAAATTTCAACTTTAGTAAGCACTCTTCTCCACTAAATGTAAGTATTCACTATAGTTTTCAACGCTCCTCACTCGGCTGATTGTACTTTCACACTGGAGTTGGAGAAGAGCATGGCCAGCAGAGCCGAGTAAAATGGGCGCTACTGTAGGGGATAATTTCTTGGGTAACCCTCCGCTCCTCCTTCTTTCACTACAACTAGTTCCTACTTTATTAGGATAATGGTAATATGTTTACTATGCTAATTACTAAAAAGCATATATGAATTTAACCTATAATTTTTTAATACTAATCTACCTACTACTTTTTAATTTCCTGACTATGGCTTTTTAGATGTTTTCGCAGCGAGGATCTGTGCTTGTATTTCTTGGGACAATTAATAATTTTACAATTAAATCTAAATAGATCCTCGTGCGTCATTGAATGTTTGATTCTGTCGGAGCTACTAACAAATGACTTAAAACAGCCAATAAAACGACACATGAATAACCGATATCCTGAATGGGATCGAAAATGGATTTTGAAGTTTTCCTTTCTAGCAAAGGATCGGGAACACTTTTCACACACAAAAGGAGTTTCTCCTGTATGAATCCCTATATGGAGTTTCACACTATATTTGGATCTGAATTTCCTCCTATTTCTTCCACAATTCTTCCACTGGCAGATCCATTCCTGGCTTTTCTCTAAATGGTCTAATAAAATGTGATCACTGAGCTCTGAAACTTCACAAAATTCCTGATTGCACTCGTTGCCTACGAAATTCCCTAATTGAGGAACCCATTTGCAAATAACTGCTGACTTATATAATGGGACACCCATAAACCATTGAATGAAATTATTCATTTCCTTTCCAAGGAAAAATTACTTACTAATATAAAGTAAAAAAATCTACTTTTTTAGAAATTAATCACTAACTTATTACCTAATTTCTTAAATTATAATTTATATAGGGAAAAGATAAATATAGAGAAGTTAGGCAAACGCCTGCACACTTGACGCCGACGACTCAGACTGCTCCTTTCCTTTCTGGTTATTTGAACCTTTCGCAGACTTTTCATCAGGATCTCCTTCTGACAAGGATTCCCGACCATCGCTTAATGCATTCTCTGGTGGCTTGAATCTAGTAGCCAAAACCTGTATATCCATTTGCCAATCTAATAGAACCGGCATCAAATTAAGTAATAAATCCTTCCTAATCGTGACCTCACCATTTAATGAGAGCAAACGTAACGGAACTATATTTTCAAATAATAAATCAGGCAATTAAATGTAATAAAGCTTGCTTGATGCATTTCTGCGAGACATAAGATAATCCCTGAGTTTAGAGGAAGCGTAAATCAACGGTTCCTCCCATAGCCTGCCGACACAGTCATTCTTTCCCATGACTAGAATCTTGGTTAGCTTATTATTATTATTTTCGGCTTTTTTCTCGTCGAAAGACAACCAAGAAATTGTAAATAGTTGTTCGTCCCCTGATAGAACCATTGGCGGGTCATTTTGGGGTTTCTTACTCTTTGCCTTGTCACTGGCGAACAAAAATGATGAAAAATTATTCATCCTCGATGTCTACTCGATATCAGGAATAACTTAGATAAATTCCTTACGACACAATTAACCTGGATAAATTAAATATTACTCAAACTAGGTTCCGGATCAAAACTTTAAAAGCTGACTGGAAAATTTTTCAGAGACTTTGTCGAGCCGCTGCGATTGCCTGATTACCCTGAACACTAACAAAACACTACTAGAGTTATTTTGCTATATTAAGAAAAATTTAAAACAGAAAATTGTACTGATAATAATTTTTAAAAATTACTTCCGGCTTCTGATTTATTTCTCTTTCCAAAAATAATTTTTTTACAAAGGGACAATAATAAATTACCTGACCCTTGTATTAAATAAAAATTCAATAATACAAAACAATTACGATTTAACTAGAAGCTGCTCAAAGACTTCCTTTAGCACTTAATATTTTTATAAATTAAGCTCGGAAAAATTCAACAAACAAAATACTTGAACTCTATTGAATGTGACTTTTGCTTAGTTAATTAAATACTTACAAACAATAACTTGCATTGTTGATAATGGCCTTCTATTAACGAGTACCCTAGTACTAGTATGGTCAAAGTACTTGATAATTTTGAATTAACGACCCTGATATTTTAACCTTCTTGATTAAACTCTGGAAGAGGAGGCTTCTCGAGACTGGAAAGGAATTGAGAATAAAAATTAAAAAAGGTATTAGACTCGTGGTAGAAATAAAAATTATCTATACACACAACAATCCACCATTATATTCTTATCACAATTACCCATAAATACTTCTTGAGACTGGATCAAACTCCATGCAAAGAACTTGATAAAGAAAAAAGGTTCCCACACGTATAAATGACCTCATGCACTGATTTTCTTAAAGAAATCCTCTCCTGATTCACTTGCTCATAATACTGTAAGTTGAAGAATCTTCATGCTTGGAAAGCTGTAAGAAAAAACAAATAATAAATTGTATTAATAAATTCTTATAAAAGAAAATAATCACTATTGGGAAAAATAATTGATTAATTTCCTAAAACTTTTCATAAAAGTTTTAATTCCTAAATAATTTTAAGAATAGAATATTTTTAAATTTTATATTAATGACGTCAAAAATAATATAATAATTTTTTAATGATTATAAGGAATTTTGGAAGGAGCACACACACAAGAGAATCACTTTTTCTTCCTGGTTTGCTTGGCCATCTCCTTGTCAAAATTTCCCATCATTTGCTTCTGTTCGCTCAAACTCTTTCTTCTGAGCATATTCGCCACTGCCCTTGGAGATTCAATTCTTGATCCCAATGATGGTCTTGATGAACCCGCCACGGACGGTGATTGTTGAGGAATTGTATTTCCCCATTGAGGATCAACCTGAGCTGGCTGTACTGGATTCTTCCCGGTTATCGTTGGTTTCAGGACGACCTTCTTGGCAATTCCTGATGGCTTCTTCTTCTTAATTTCCAGCTCCAAATTCTTATTTACAACTAGAGCCCGCTCCCCCTTCTTCGCAGAATCTTCTTGGCCGGATGATCCTGACGCCGATTCGGTCTGCTTTTTCGCCTGGAGCCGCGTAACTCTGTCTGATGCTGGATGATTTAACCACTTTTTCCCTTTCTTCTTGGCTTCCTTCACCAAGACTTCTTCCGTAAAAGTCACTGATGACTTCCCTGATGTTCCGGAAACGCTTACTTGAGCTTCGGAATTCGATGCTGGTAATTGATGAGTAGGATCCGGGACTTCCACACTTGGAAAAATTTCTCTACTACTTGCTGCTGCTGCTGGAGAGTTTTCAATCCTTGATGAATTTCCTAAAATTCCACTATTAATTCCACCTTCAATTTCACTTACTACTTCAGTAACACTAACACCTGAAGAATGCGCAGCTGGAGAATTAGCTAAAATAATATTCTCTTGAGCTTGAACAACATTCTTGTTGTATTGATGAGTAGTTGTTGACGTTCCTGGTCCATCTCCTGAAAAAATAGATGCTAAATCCGGAAATGGTTTCTGTGGTTCTCCGAGATGTCTTGGTCTTTCGGGACTTTTTTCCCAATCTTCAAAAAGATCTGAAGATAAACCACCACTTGCACCATGAACGGATTCATGATCCCAGGGTTGTTCTTCCTGTCGCAAATCCTTTGGAGGTCGCTCCGCCTGGTAATTGGTCGGGCTGATTTGCCTGTCTTGCTTTTTCCTAACTAAAATTACAGAATCATTCGAACTTTGTAAAGGAGTTACGGAATCTTGCGGACTTACTTCCTCTTCTTCTTCCTCTTCCGTTACTTCTGTTTCTTCCACAGTATCTTCAAACACATCTTCTTCATCTTCACTATCGGAGTTAAAATTTCCTGTTTGTTCTCTTCTTCTGGTAAAGGAATCGGATCCAAAACGAGGAGTAATTAAATTATTAGTGAGATTATTATTATTAGTAGGAGTTACCGTTGCTTGTTGATGAATTTCGGAATTAATTCTTGCTTCTGATCCTTTATTGCCGCTACCTGAAGTTGGACTGGGCTGGGTCTGGGTGGGAGTTACAACTTCTGCTTTTGGCACAGTTGGAGATTCCCGTTGGTGTGAATTCTCAACAATTTCACTTCCGCTTTCCACTGGAGCAACAATAATCTCTGGATTCCTCACTGGAGTCACCAAATTATTAATAGGATTATTTTCTTGAATAATTGTCCGGGGAGATGAAGTTCTATTCGGACTTTCATCTTCAAAATCAGAATTACATGGGGTGAAAAATCTGTTCCTCGACTGAATTTCATCTTGAGCTTCCCTAATTCTAGACTTGTAGCCTTCCCTAATTGTTTGGGTTGAAAGACTAGAATTGGAAGAATCGGAAGATTCTTCACTGCTGGAATCACTATCTTGACCACTGTCCAGGTCTTCTTCTTGGGTGACTTTCGGTTTTGGAATTCTTCTTTCCATGACGGATTTTGTACTGATGATTGACTCCTCCCTTTCTTCCTGTACAGGATTTTCGAGAGCAATCTGATTATCCATGACGTATTTAGGGATGAATTTCTTCATGTTGTGGATATTAACCCTTCTACGCCGATCTTTGGTTTCATCGTTTCCCACATAATCAACAATAAAATGAGTATCATGATTATTCTCAATTACCTCATATGGACCAATATACTTATCTCCTATAGTTTTAGGATTATGATCCAAAATTAATACTCGATCCCCCACTTTAATATCACAAGGAGCCCGATTTTTATTAAAGGCTTCAGCAGTTTGTTGTTGCTTCTTGTCGGAATTTATTGTAGACAATAAAATTCTTTCCCGTAGATCCTCTTCTTTTTTCTCGGGAGAGGAATCTTCAACAATCTTGATTACTGGAGTCTTCAGGTCTGCCGTTGTGTTGTGGCCAAATTTAAAAACTAAATTATTCGGAGCATACCCGGTGGCCGAATGGATCAAGTTATTGTGACTGGAAAGGGCAGCTGGAATCCAAACGTCCCATTCGCTTCTATAGGCTTGGACATATTTGCAAATAAATTTTTTAATTTCTGCATTATTCCGCTCCACTTTGCCATTGGATTGAGGATGCCAGGGGGAAGTAAATATTTGCTGAATCCCTTTCTTGGCAAGAAATTCTTTAAACTCCTTCGCAATAAAATGAGTTCCGTTGTCGCTGACAATAATCTTCGGATTGCCGAAAGTATAAAGAACAGTCTTGGAAAGCGCATCAATGGCAGTCTTCGCTGTACAATTTCTCGTCGGAATTGCCCACGCGTACCTGGTCGTGTGATCAATTGCAACAAAAATATAATTATTTTGCCTTCCAGATTTTGGAGTGATCGGACCGACGAAATCGATGGCGATCCTGGTCATTGGTTCTTCCGGGACTGGAACTATTTTCATTAAACCTTTAGGCTTCGTTGTTCTACGATTATTCTTCTGACATTCTTCACATCCGCTGTAGAACTTCTTCATATCCTCCTTCATTGTCCTCCAATGGTATCTTGCCCTCAATTGCTGGTAGCATTTGATTAAAGATGCATGGCCGACGCTATCCGGATCTGTATGCATTAACTGGAGAATTTCCTGACGAAGAGAAGACGGAATACACAATTTATATGGAGTTCCATAGGAAGAACTGTCCATAAAATACAATAAATCGTGGATAATTGCATAATTTCCATGGAATAAATGCGGTGGTGACAGATAAGGATCTGCATTTTTTCTCACATCAGCGATGATTTTCTTGAACATCTCATCCTTGGATTGTTGAGTCTGAAATAATTTTGCATTTCCTCCCATCACGATCTTAATTACTTTTTCTTCTTCCGCAATTTCTTTCGGAGTGACGTTCGTGAGATCCGCCTCTAATTTTCTGACGGGATAACGAGAAAGACAGTCCGCGTGCGGGATTTCGGATCCTTTTCTATAAACAATTCGCATGTCTTGTTGAGCCAATTCTAAAGGTAGGTGCTGAAAAGCTTCCTCTTGCTCTGGACCCCATAAGAATTTTTAATTCTTTTTATATAAAATATTTAAAGGATACACAATTTTACCAAAATCTTTCACAAACTTACGATAATAGTTACACAGGCCTACGAAGGACTGTGCGTGCTTCAACTTCGACGGACGTGGGAAATCTTCCACTGATTTGATTTTTTCCGGATCTGGACGAATGCCTTCGGATGAAATCACATGTCCCAAAAACTTCAACTCATTAAAACCAAAATGTCACTTCGATAACTTGAACGTCAGGTTGTAGACGTCCGCTCGCACCAAAACCTGACGAAGACGGAACAACAAATCGTCAAAAGTTTTCGCGTAGATGAGGTCATCGATGTACACCAGGGCAATGGTGTATTTGAGGGATTCTAGAACTTGATCCATCATATCCTGGTAGTGAGCAGGAGAATTGACCCATCCAAACGGGAGCCGGTTATAGCAATATTTACCCGTGGGCGTGGAAAAGGCGGTCTTCAGTTGAGATTCCGGATCAAGAGACATTTGGAGGAATCCCTGGAGAGCGTCCATGCTCACGAACCAACACATGCCCGACAACTTGTCCAGACAATCTTTCGTCCGAGGGATCGGATAAGTGTTTTGGATACACTGGGAGTTCAGGTGCCGGAGATCGATGACTACCCGGTACTGCATGTTGCCCTGATCATCCTTCTTCTTCGGAACGACCAGCACTGGAGAGTTGTAAGGGGAATTGCAAGGAGAAATTACTCCCAAATCCAGATTTCTTTTTGTCGTCTCATTTATTACTTCTTGCTCGACCTTCGACTGGCGGAATTGAGCCTTTTTAAACGGTGGATTTGATCCCGTATCTATTACTATGGGCTTGTAATTTACAACGCCAAGCTCATCTTCTGACCTGGCAAAACGATTTCCGTACTCGTTGATTAATTTCAGCATTGACTCTTTCTGAGCCGGGGACAATCCGCTTCCCATCTTGATTTCTTCCAACGAAAAAATTTTCTTCGGATTTACTTGCCGCGGAGAATTATTGTCTTGATTCTCTTCGGGATAAATAAAATCTTCATCATCAAACCCCAACTCCTCATGACGGCCGAGAAATCTAATGGCGGGCATAGAAGTGTGATTTTTAGTAGGATTAAGCACATATGCGTCTGCCTTGCCGTTCACAAAATTAACTAAACAATGTCCCAAAAGATAACCTTTCATTGAATTAGGATTTGGAGAAAGAATATAGTTACCATTTAGATTAGAATCCCGCTTAAAAACAGTAATTTGCCGAAAACAATTCGAAGGGACTTCATAAGGTCTTTTCGTAAAGATAGAATTTCTCACTGAACGCACTTTAGAATATTTTAGGCTATTTCCAATACTTATTGAACTAGAGGAACTTTGGGATGATGATCCGGATCCAGATGACTTTTCACTTGCGGATGGACCCGACGAAATTCCGGAATCAGCATCAGCGGATTTTCTTCGCTTCTTTCTCTGAATTCTTCTACGTGGGGAATTTGAAATTTGCTGCGTGTGAGTCTCGTGTTCTGACGAGTCAAGGATATCTGCTTCCCTTGTTACATTGGATAACGAGCAATCAGACCAGTCTGAGTTATAGTCAGACTCATAATAAAAACGCTCATGGATTTCGCCGTTGCCGTGAGGCAGCTTAGGCCCTCTAAAGGAATCTTTGCGAAACGGAATTCCTTGGCGGTCAATTATAATTTGCCGGTTTGTAAATTAATTGAGTAACCGTATTTAGTAAGGAAAGGCATACCTAACAACATTAAGGTAGATGAGTTCGGGACAATCATAACCCGAAAATTCAAAGTGTCTTCACCATATTTAAAATAAATAAATGCCGACCTATAAACTACATATTTGTCACTAGACACTTGGATAAAAGCCTTAGGCTTATGTTCAACGACCCGAATATCTTTAGCATAATATTTTAGTAGAAATTTTGCAAATTCTGGAGCCATAGTGTTCAATTGGGAACCAGTGTCAACAGTCGCTGGAATTGCATAATTGTAAGACGCAAGTTGCAAATTATAATTAATATCTCTGCTGGAAATTGACTTGTTGTGAAGAAAGTGAACCTTCCGTTCTTCATGAGAGTAAATGGAAGACTCTCCATCAACATTTGCTAATTTACTCGTTTGAATATTGCGATGGATCGGAGCCGCGTACATTTCGTCGCCAAACAGAATTACCAGTGATGGTGTAGTTGACTCTTGAGAGGAGCCTGTAGTTCTTCGAATAATATTGACCTCATTGTTGTTGTTGTTATTTAGAAGAGGCTCTTGTGCCTCCCGTTGATTATTTAAGTGTGAAGATAATCTTGTTGTTACTTCTGGTGCTACCTGTGGTGTTTGTCCGACTTGTGCTTGGGAATTTTTTCTACTCTATTTTCCACATTTCCCAGGGAATGTAAATTATTATTTATATTATTTAAACTATGATTATTTTCTAAAAGAGGCTGAAGTTCCTCAGGAGAGAATTCCCGGGGAGTTTCATGCAAAGGGATTTCAGTAGTCTTGCTCTACTTTTCTTAAACTAGGAAAAATATTAATATAATTTAAATTAGGAACTAAATTAGAATTAGGATCGAAAACTATGGGATTAAAATTAGGAACAGTCAGGTACCCGTGGGCCTGATTTAAGCGTTTTCCGCTTGATTATTATTGTTATTGGGATTGTGATTCTGGGGGGAGGTCGATTGTTGTTGTGATTGTTGATGGAAGGTCGATCCTGGTTCTGATTACCATTTTGATGGAAATTTCCCTGATTGTTCTGGTGGAAATTATTGAAATTCCCTCTGCCTCTACCACTAAAACCTCCTCTACCAGAGCCTCTGTTAAAGCCTCTATTAGATGAATGTTGATGATTTGATTTGATTTGATTTTTATTTAGTTTGAATTGTCAAGTTATACATCGAACTACATCAATGATTTACAATAACGGACAATGCCTTAACTAGATTAACATTAACTTTTTTTATGGAGAACCTTAATTAAATATGTAATAATAATTGTTTTAAAAAGTAAAGGAATTAATACACACAATCAGAATTGATTAATCCCGTTGCATAATTGTCCATGTAGAGAGATCGTCAAGAAATTTGTTATTATCTAGGTCAAGCAATTGAGGAGGAAGTTTGTTCCAAAAAGTTATAAAACGATGCATGATGGATCTCTCAAAAGCAGAAGACTTATGCACTACTGGTTTTAGCTTGTTGCGATGGAGTCCATTTAGCTTAT
>JAQGAK010003181.1:0-16167 GCA_034696945.1 Lipothrix lubbocki
AGCAACTTTGCTTTGGTACACTTTCAGATTAGTGTAAAACCATTATGGCACATCCTGAGGTTTGGCCGACGATATGGAGGTCTCTGATAGCGAGAGTCCGGTGTATGTTCATTTTTGCTTGGCGATTCCCTTACGCATAAATTTCTGTATACGCAAGTGGCAACTTACGAGGGAAACTATTATACTGCCACGGCTGAAACGGGTAAACTAAAGCAAAAATACGTTAAGTACCACCAGTAGAGAGTGTTTGTACCAATCGTTCCCCTGCAAATTGGGTTTGGGGGAAAATACAAATTTTTAAAGTTTTTTATTTTGTCGCAAAATTTAAAAACGGTTTTTTTAAATGGGGTTTAACATGCAGATTTTTTATCGCCACAGGTAAACGCCACAGGTAATCGCCACAGGTTTTATCGCCACCTGCAAAAGTTTTTGCTGTGTCCTTATATATAGGAATGAATTCAAATTATATTTCCGTACCTGTTATTCCTTAAAATGTTTGCTTAAGTGGATTTCGTTAGTTAAACAAGATTAAAGAACAATAATAATGTATTTGGTGGACGTTCAGCCCATTATAAAGCATGGAATTCAATAATTGTTTATGTTGGCCAATTTTTTAAGATAGCGGACACCTCATTAGCGTTTTTTGTTTCATTGTATCATTTACTATGCTTAATTGTTCATTTTGCCACAATTTGGTGTCATACAAATGATTTTATGGAAATTCGTTGAAATAACCGGAACATTTTCCTAGCAAGCGCTGTATTACTTCTAAAACTTTGCATTTGGTTATAAATATTCATATGCAGCTTCATGTTTAAAATTTGTTTTCAATTTCGCGGTTAATTACTTCAAATATAATTTTACTATCTGCATTTTTAGCAATAAGTATTTGGTATTAACCTCAACCAACAAAATTAAAGTTTAAATCGGATAATACTGTCTAGTGAAGTAATTTAGCTCTGAGTAAGTTTACGTTAATTTTTGGATTCGCTTTCCTGAATTTATATACACTGGAGTCTCACTACAAGACGCCTTCATATAAGAAAATTCTCTCTGAAGAAAATCCTTCGGGCTCGCATGTCATACATGGTTAAATGCATACGAGCTATCTTTATAAAAAGATTTCTATTTAGGAGGCAGATTCTAGTGATTTAGGTTAGGCATTCTCTCCAGCCAAAAAAACGCTATAAATCATGAAAGGCTACAACTTTTATAAGAATTCTCAAACAGAGCTCGCATGTATGTAACCTTGTATGACATGCTAGCCCAAAGGATCTGTTACAAAAAGAGTTCTCCTATATGGAGATATCTTATAGCGAGAGCACTGTGTATTAACAATGGCATAAAAAATATTTTCTGCTATTTCAATGCATTACTGTCCTGTCAACTTGTAGTGCTGATCAAACGCATACGGCGTAATTAGTTACACATCTACAAAGTCATGAATATTTTAATTGTGCATATTTATCAGGCTGTGTTTTCTCATTTGCCCTATTGTTTTCGTTAGCCCATATAAGAAACAATAACTTGCTTTTGTTGCGGTTTTTTCTTGCCCTGTGATTTCGGGATAAAAAATTTGAACGTTGTTCTGTTCAAAAAATATGGTTGTGAATTTGTCTCACTCTGTGTTGTTTTGAGACGCAATTTAAAACCATTTAATTAACTGGCAGTTAATAATGG
Source organism: Lipothrix lubbocki (assembly GCA_034696945.1). Lineage (NCBI taxonomy): Eukaryota > Metazoa > Arthropoda > Collembola > Symphypleona > Sminthuridae > Lipothrix > Lipothrix lubbocki. Next base: position 1,681 of record JAQGAK010003181.1, read on the forward strand.
TATACATCCACTGCTGGCACATTTTATATGCAATGCCACTGTTGGAACAATTTCCATGCATTACAAATGCTTAAACAATCTCCTGTGAAAACTTCCGTGCATAATACTCATCGTCTGCAAATGCACAACAAATAATCTTACATATATTTTTGAATACAGTTATGTTTTGCTGCGATGCAAATGAATCTTGCATACAACTTTAAATGGCTACATATTCGGAGTATTTTTCTGTTTTGCAGCCATTTTCCTTGTTTATACAAAATATTGGTTCATCGACCTTTATAAAGTTTTACTTGAAATAAACATTATTTATTGAACTATATTGTCTAAAATTGTTACGTATGCATACGTTCACACACGCACATCCGTATTGAATTTTTAAAAAATTTAAACATTGGGCAATACTATTGCAAAGTCGTCATGGTTTTACAATAGTAACAATTTGTATATAAGATGGAGATTTTGGTGATTTATAGCGTTCTCTTATAGCGGGGTTCCAGTGTATTTTTATTTGGATATAGACATTTATTTTTCATTCTTTGAATTCAGCTGTTTATGAAGTTTATGGGATATATATATAAACGCAATACTTGACGTAACTGGTTAAGCTTGTCTTCCAGGTAATTCGCGTGACAGAGAGAAAACTCGGTAGACACGGCCATTAATTACAGACATTTTATGAGATTTGTGATGGAACGAGTGCAACATACCAATCTGTAAGTCTAGGCTTTCGGTACACCTTTGTCTCAATATTGTTGCCGTTTCTCGTCATCATTTAATCTACTCAGATACGTTGATTATTTTCTTCTACTTTACAGGTAAACTCTATTCGGGAATTAAAAGAGTTCAGTTGTTCTAGCAATGGACTTATTGTGTCTTTGTAGACACTGCAAGGATGTCATCAACGTATCTTCTCCAGAAATATATATTGTTGTTGTTGACTACTATATTATATCTCCGTTTGTGGAGGTAAGTATCCGCTATTGTGCCAGAGATCGGTGAGCCCATGTGACATACATCTGTTTGTAGGTAGAACTCTCCATTGTACTTGAAATATGTTTAAGAGACATGTGTTAAGTTGCGATGTATTGTCATCACCAATTATGGCTGATTCTATGCTTTTTCTCTAGGTCTCGTCCGAGATTAGCCTTTCTCTAACCGCGTGAATGTAATCATCTATTGGTAAACTTGGATATAAGTTTGTGGCATCAAATGATACTAGAACGTGATCCTCAGGGATTTCCATGTTCGTTAAATTCGGTAAAAGCTCGTTAGACTTTTTGACTGTAATATCCGGATTTTGATTGACTGGTAAAATTATTGTCCAATCTTCTTGCCAATTTGTAGTACCCTGAGCGCCTGTATTTGTTGATTGACCTGAATGGTATTCTTTCCTTGTGTACCTAGGGCAATCCGAAGGATTTTCAAATTTGGGGGTTATGACTTTAATAATAATCTTGATTCTCTTTATGTATCGTTTTCTCATTTACATATAGCAGGGAATGCATATTCACTCTTCCTCACAATAAAATCATAATTCCAATTCGTTTCGTGTGGCTGCAAGGGGACGCAGCAATCTCGCAGAGTTCATCTGAGGAAGCAGTGGGATTGAATCTATTTAGGTAACAATTATTTAAAATTTATTATAATTAATTTGAATTAGGATAATGTACACGGAAAAGTTTAAATTGAATTCAACTATTTACCTTGTTTTTATTTAATTTTATTGGAAGCACAGGTGTTCAATTAACTTACGGGTAGCCTGCGGATTTTTAGATATGTTGCTGTAAAGCGTCTTCAAGAAACATAGTGGCGAATTGCTGGGCGGTCAGGACTAGCCATGCAAGATGGCATCTGACTAAATTATTTGAACACCGTTGAGAAATTTTGCAATTCCGGCATGATCACGTCCTAAACAGGTGTAAAAGGCCTAAAGAAATTGTATTGCACGAGCTTACTTCATGAATTATTTTAAACAACGCAGTATTGGACCCATCCATTTCCTATTAATAGTATCTTCAATGCTTTAGAGCTAGGCATGTATGCTTTCCCATGTATGCTACAGTTGCAACGCAGATGCAGGACGAGAGCTCTAGACAGAAGTCATGGATGTGCGTCAATCGATGAGACCTTGGCCTTCAAAACATCTGTAGGCGCTCATCCCCAAATGTTTGAACACTTATTAATAGTTTTGTTTTTCCCAATTTCTACCTCAATATCATCTAATGATTGCATAATTTTATCCTTGAAAATGTTTTGCGTCGTTGAATCATCCCCCGTTGTATAAGGTGTACATACGCTTAACATACCTAGACATACGTTCTCGTTAATAATGAGCTTCAATTTTACATAATGTTGTTCAATACGTATTGCTTTGTTCTAACTTACATAAGATCTTTTTGCTTATATAAACTTCACACATATGGTACATATTGGATTACATAAATGACAAAGGAAACTCTTGCGGTTTTGCTCACAATCATTAACGATCAAGGTCTAGAGCGGTAATCATCCAAGTATGTACGTTTTATGACTTAAACGGGATCTGGTTTTGAATAAAAAGAGCGACAAACCTAACGATGCTATCATTCAACATCAAGCTACCGTTTCAATAACCTAATTTCAAAGCTGATTGAGGTCTTTCCCGAACCTTTTAAGATGAATAAGCCGACTCTTTTTTTCGGACTCTTCGTTGCAACGCTGTGCCTGCTTCACACAGTCAGCGCCGTTAACATACCTATCCTGGACACGTGTTTAATTACACACCTGGTTGTGGAAAGAGACTCAAATGGAAATTTTGTCTTAGCTGCACCCATAGCCACCTATCTAGCATCCTTGGGCTATGTCGCAACATTGGCCGTAATTCCTAGTGTTGTTATACCCTCAACAGTCTGAAGTAAGTTCGATAAATATTACTTAAGCTTATTTGTGAATGCAAAAGATACAATAAAGATTAAGCATTTTGTATTCATTTTCAATAATGTAAATTGTTTAGGAACTGTAGCAAAACTTGATATTATTTTTTTGTGGTTTCAGACCGGGCAGATGTCGGTTAGGGCGTCGCAGATGATATCCTTAGCTCGGATGTCTTGCCGTTCCATTTTTAAACGGTTGGCAGTATTAGAAAATAAAATTCGTCATAAGAAATAGTATTGCTATCGAATTGTTTAAAATTATTATTGTATTCATTACATTCGTACCATTACATTTGTATTTAGATTCTACCCACTTGAACCTATTATGTCGAAAATCAGTACCTTTTGAATTTCAAGTTAATGAATTAATAAATGCTACGATATTAACTTCTAGCAAATAAAAAAATATTGTTTTTATTGATTTGTGGTATTTTTGTAAATGGTCATTTTTTTATTTTTATTTTATTATGGAACTAGTTTTGCAAATTGTAATTACCGCAGGTTTGATATTGTTGTCAAACATAATTAGAAAACCCAAAGCAAAGCTGATTTTGTCCGTTTTATTAAAGTTTGCTTAATAATTAAATTCCGACTTAGCAACAAAACTTTAGAACCGCAAAAGAATAAAATATTGTGTATTTAATTCAATAACGCAAATATTTTTTCTTTAGTCCCCTGCGGTTCCCTAATTCTAATTCCGTAGCTTAAAACTTTCCAAGTAGTTCTGAAGTCTTCGCGGTTCCTTACTCTCAGATGAAAATGGATACAACATGAAGAAAGGAGTACAGTCCACTCCCGCTATAAGAGACCCCTTTATAAAAGCACTCTCTCCATAACAGCACTTGCTGACCCGCCCGTGCATCTTTGCATGTTATATGCTCCCTCTATAAAAGCACTCGCTATAAAGGCATTTGCGTTATAAGAGTCAAACTTTCCCAGCCTGTGGGTCCGACAGCTCTCTTTATAAAAGCACTTGTATGCTTTATTGTACAATACCATTACATTTTTCGTTCCGCCATCTGCCTTCTTAATGAAATGCGTTATTCTTGATGCTAAATTATATTTAACACATTTTTAGTTTTTCTAAATTTAAAAATATAAACTAAATTTACGTTAATAAATTTTTTACTTAATTGTTTACGTTGTAGGATTTCAAACACACAACACAAGGGTTCTCCTACGCTCCTATGTACATATTATTTTTCTTACAAATTATAATAACTAATCCAACTAAAAAAAATGATGGATGTGTACTGCTTAAGAGTTTAATAAAGCCTGCCCTAGATTAGCATGATGATGGTGATAGTGAAGACGATTTAACAAAAACTACAAGAAATTAGATAAATTGGTCATACATGCAAAGCTAAATCTCTACGAAATGTAAATACATAGTTAAAACTGAATTGCGCGTCAATATCTCTTGGATTGTGGTATCTAATACTTAAAAATGTTGATTAATATATAGTGAAAGCTTTAAAATGCCTTAATAATGATTAAAAAGGGTGGATTCGCTATAACGGCATCTGGTTATAAGAGCACTTTTTTGCAGTTTTATGGTGTGCTCTTATAGCGGGAGTGGACTGTATATACTTTCGAATCTAACACAAATCCCACATGTACTCCTGAAAACTTAGAAATAACATTGAGCTCCGGCAATAGAAAACGCTATAAATCATGAAATGCTGCAACTTTTATAAGAATTCTCAAAGAGAGCTCACATGTATGTAACCTTGTATAACATGCTAGCCCAAAAGATCTGTTACAAAAAGAGTTCTCCTATATGGAGATATCTTATAGCGAGAGCACGGTGTATTAAAAAATTTACCCTTTCTACGATAGATCGGTAAAAAGTGGCAACAAATTTCCTAGATTTTTGTCACGTTTTATCTCAGGTGTTTTCTGGCTGATTTGGCTGATGTTTTTGTTTTTAATGCAGCGCGCCGAGACGATCATTTTGTGTATAAACAAGTTTAAAATACGTCGGGAAGTTTTTAGATTAAAAAAAAAAACTGATGTGGACAAAATGTTCTCAAGTTGGGTACTCCAGGGTTAATTAAAATGAATAAATATATGGAACATTCACAGCACTCCTCTAATGTGACCTGCATTAAAAATTTTTAAAAGTTGTCATTAGTTATTCGAGAATAATTGAATAGAATGAACGATGTGTGAGTGATGTCAGATTGCAGAGTATAGAGTGAAGTCATTGACCTGAATAAAGCTTTCCCACTTGATTTCATGTCACGGGCCACCTTATAGGTAAACAAGTTCCAGCGGGCCACCCAAATATATATTGATAGAATTTTAAAATTAGGCCACGTTTGTTGTGGCTAAACATGCTGGAGCAAATGCAAGATTTAAGAATTTAAACACGTGTTAGAATAGGTAGTTATTATTAGGGTATGTCGATTTTTAAATGCCATGGCAAAAATGGCAAAATAGGTAGGCAAAATTGGCAGGCAAAAAAGGCATTTATTCACAAGGGCAAAAATGTACTTTTTATGCCATTTGGGCAGAATTTGCAAAAAATATTTTTTGCCCGGGCAAAATTGGCATAAATTAATAAATTCACATGGATCATTTAAATTTTATCCGCGATTGGCTCTTTTAGCGAATGCGGCTAACTTTAAAATATTATTTGTGAAGCTTCCAGTTTACCGTTTTTGCCATTATGATAGTAAACTAGTAAACATGTGTTGTAATACATACCGCACAAATTGAATTTTCCCGGGAATTTTTATTTTTGCTATAATTTATGCCAGGAATTTTTGCTATTTTTGCCCGGCATTTATTTCCAAAGGAAAATTAGGGCATAAATTGTTTTTTTGCCCTGTGGCAGGCAAAAAATACCGGGCAGGCAAAATATCGAGGGCATTTAAAAATCGACATACCCTAGTTATTATTGCACTTAATTCTTCCGTTTCAGGATCGCCAAACTAAGTCGCAGACAAAAGTTATAAGTTTTTTGTCGAAATTGTTTATCACGTATCTCATAATCAGAGCATTTTTTATCGTATGTGTTAATATGTAATGCCAATAAGTATGAAAGAAAATTACTTTACAAAATATTTGGTAATTAGCATAAACATGTCATTTAACCAGTATTGAACATTTTATTGTAATTTAACAATGAAGTTAAAATGCTTCTCTACAAAATAATTTTCCTATATTTTGTGGAAGTTGTTCATCATTTTTGCTATTTACGAAATTTATCAATTAGTTTACTAAGTCAATTGACGTTCAACCCATTTTAAACGGCGCTGTGTGATAAAACTAAATATTATACAGTTAGCCTTCAGACGATTCAAAACAAATTTTTGGTTTGTGTTTCGTAGAAACGTTAGAATTGCCCTAATGCAGCTGATTTATTTTATGTTTTTGCAAATTATAATTTAAAAACTGACCGCATACTGAACTCAAAAAATGAACTAAATCAAATGATATTTGCATTTCTGTAGAAAGCTAGAATATTTCTAATCTGACTGTGATTCCAACTAGAATTATGTAGGTCGATTTACAAATCAAATTATACATTTTTAAAACATTTCTTTTGAATTTAAGGCATATAACGAGTTATTTGTACTGATCATCCAAGAAAAACGTTAATTATAAATAAAAAATTAAAATAAATATGGTTTGTAAAAAATTGTTTTAAAACGCACGCATATCTAGTGTAAACTCGTTCCTAGTCCAGCAGTCGCAGGCCACCTGCAATGACCCAAGGGTCCACCGGTGGACCGCGGGCCACTTAGTGGGCAAGCCTGACTTAAATGAATGATTGATGATGAATTTACAAAATCACTAAATAAATATTGTATTATTTATTTAATTGAAATATAATCATTAGATGATTATTCTATAGTAGTAGGGCTTAATTATTCCTAATATAATTAAGTTAACTAGTTTTAGTAACAACAGTTAAACTTGTTAATGATTTCTCAGCTGCTGCAGTTCACGTTTCAACTTCTCAACACAGCTTAAATCCCATTTGGTGAAAATGAGCGGCAAATCTTAATTTAAATGTTTTCCACGATTTTGCTCATGAGAGCACAAAAATTTATTAACAATTGCTAATCTGGGTACTTTACAGTTACAACTAGGGATTTAAACAATTGAATTCTCTTTTTTAGGAACAAACTAATTTTTTAAACTCTGTATATAGTTCAATTATATTTCTAAATGCTTTAATCAATTTTAAGCCGATTTCAATTCGATTCAATCTAAAAATTTTAGTACAAGTCAATTGAACAATGTTTTATTCCCATTTACTTTGAAAGAGTTGTATTACGATTCAATTATAAAAATGTTTAGAACAATTTGGTTTCAAAAACGTTTAAATCCAAACAATTATTTATTTCCTAATCCGTGCCATTTTGCTGAATAATGTCGAAATGTCAAAGAAACTCGGTTTTGACTGATTTAAAAACCACAGTACTCAATTAACCCTAAAGTTTAAGATAGAAACGATTTCTTAGCGATCGTTTACAACGTTTTTCGTGTTGTAAAATTCAAAGAGTTTTTTATTTTTACAATAGTATTAAGTATAATGTGATTCTTAAATTTTATCACAACTTGACTTTAAACCAACGAATTTCAATTTAATTCATCATGCTGAAATGAAATACCAAATTTGATTGAATTGGAAACCTTAAATTCAAATGTAAATTGTTCGCTGACCAGCAGTTACAAATATGGTACGTAAATAGATATTACATATCTTATATAGGTAAAGATGCAAAACCAGTCACGGCTATGTTTTCAAAAAAGGAATTACATTTTAACTTCTTAATTCGCAAATGACGCAAGCAATTTTCATAAATTTTGCATTGGTGTTTAAACCTTAATAAGGGCGAATATTGCTTCACAAGTTCTTCAATTTGTACTGTTATATGTATTTGTTAAATGTTATATTATTTGTGTATACTACTCTGATGTTACCGAGGGCGAGTGGTAACCATCTTAACTTGTATTTCTTATTTTTTTTGTTCTTTACAACTTCGTCCATATTATTCCAGCCCCAGTGTTTATATCTAAACCATTTAATTAAGTAGATATTTAGGAGTGTAAATTGATTACGAGGTAAATTGTGGTATAAGCGATGTTTAACATGAAATCAACAAATTGCTTCTATGTAAACTGTTAGAGAAGGACATGTTACAAAACAATGTTTTCCCATCGTATATAACGTACATAAAAGTAATTTGCGACCCCGTCATCACGGCCACTCAATTTATTTCTTATCCATGAACGTACTAAATGTTTATTCATTTATCTCATGTTTAATAACTAATCGTACCATTTTCTATGCCCTCCACGGTAATAGTTGGGACCTTTACGTTCGTCTAACGATATATTTATTACATAATTATCAAAATTTTTATGCTTTACTTTGCCTCGTCTGAAGGAAAATCCTTCGGTCTGCGTCCTCAATAACTGGAAATGGAGGATCATTTTGAATAAAATGTGGCCTGCTAGAATATCCATATGTCACTCCACAATTGGACTTGTTTCCGTTGATTCTCCTTCAAGTGACACACAAGTTTTTACAACAATTCTAAAATCATGGCAAGTTCGATTCTGATTATCTTCGTTGTTGGTTTTGCTGTTGTTTCTTCCGTCAACCTACCAGGTAAGTACTTGAATCAATCAACACATTTTAGAAACCCGTTAGATTATTATTTCTGAAAAATTTGATTGATTTAATTTTTTTTTAAACTTTGTTAACAGATTGTTTAAACTGCGAAGTTTGTGTCAAAGCTGTCCCTATCCGGGAAAGTGGCTGCTCACTTCCAAGTGTTTTTAACGGGAATTTAGACACGTGCGTCCCGGAGGAGCCGCCGACGTCTTGTCCTGGTAATTGATAGTAATTTTACATTTATACGCACATTTTGTGATTTTAGCTGTCGTTTATAGGTTTCTAATGTTATTTCCTCGTTGTTGCTAAACGAATATCCTATGCCATCGTAAAATGTGATTGTTTGTATGTTCGTTTTTACATGGTGATTCCTCAACGCACAAATTTCTCAAGACGCAGTTGGCACTTTACAGGTGTACGATTTATATTATAAGAAGTTTTTAGAGAATCCGAGTGTAACTTACGGTAAGTACAAAATTTCATAGAAATATTTTAAATACAAGTAAACACGTATAGACACCGGTACATATGTGTATAACTTTTATTTCCTAATTTTACTTTGCAGATTTTACTACTTCTCGTTTCACAATAAATGGTTAATAAACTAATTAAGTCTTATTTGATTATTTATTGTCTAATATGTGTACGTTTAAACGGAACTATCATTTTTGCAGAGAATGGGGGCGGAACACAGCCCACCGATGCGATAATAAGTAAGTTGGGCTTGAAAACTTTCAATAACTGCAACAAATAATTATTTACAGCATGGAAAACAAAAAACAAATTATAAACTAAATTTAAATATCACTTTTCTAGACAACATCGATAAAACCGTTTTCTTCGTTGGTAACTACAAATTATTTTATACCATAGCTTGTTTCGCTTGTATCAAACGTTAGCATTGAATGTATATATAAGCAATTCCACTTTCTATAACTATAACTGTTAAACATTATAAATGAACCGTAAAATTTTGATACTAATGTAGATTACGATATTGGTTACATCGCAAATCCAACAGTTGGTAAGTTCTTCCAATAATAATAAATAATAATGATAATTAATATAAAATAATAATATCCGTTAATTTTACTGTTCCATTAAATTTTGTAATATTTAAATTCGCTCACTTTTAGACGCAAATGGCAAGGCCGTTGGATACTCGGGTAAGCTTTTTTGATTTCATTTACAAATTTTGTGAATGCGTAATAATATTTTCATTTCTACAATCCCGATGATTTTTTTATTTCAAGTCGACGGTTACAATTATGATTTTCCGAGCGAACTATTTGGTAAGTTTAAATCTCTAATGAGCCTTTCCTGAAAAGTGTCCAAATTCAAGCAAACTGTTACATACATTAAATTTTTTTTACCGTCTTTATTACAGGAATATACACCGTAACCACCAAAGGAGATATAATTCCAGTAAATATTGTCCATAATATTTATATATAACTTGATTAGTTATTTGTGAAACACATGTGGAAAATACTATTTTAAAAACTCTTTTCAAATGTTTTTTCAGGCTTAACTGGCAAAATTCTCCGTTTTATCCATTTCACGATTAACCATAAATTGACAAAATAAAGAAGATTGTCAAAAAATCAACTAAACTCCAACTCAATTTCATTTTCCTTTAATGAATTACATAATATTGTATAACTATTTCATAAATTCGACGACAAAATTCCTGCAAGGTTAATATTATCTAATAAAAAAAATTTTATTATAAAATTCATATACACATTTTAACCTGGCACAATAATAATAATTATTTTTTAGTGAATTTAAAAAGAATTTTAATAAATTTATTTGACACTTAATGTATATATTGCTTACGGTTACGAAAATCGTTTTTTATTTAATACCAAACTGTCAGAAACTAGCTTTTTCCAAAATTTCCTAATTTTAATGTGAATGAAGGATTCAGGATTTCAAAAACAAGTGAATATACCCACAAAGCAGTAAATGCGCAAGATACAATTATCCCGATGTAAATTATATCTAAAAGATACATCGGAGGAAACAAAAACATTTGTCGGGGTAAATTTGGAATTACCGACAGCATTGAATACGGCGCGGTGGAATTCCAAGCTTGGAATATGGAAACGACTCCTGCAGAGCCAAATGGTACGAGCCAAATGTACTTGGCCATTATTTCTTGTTTGTTTAGTTGTGTACGTTTTCGTGATGTTTTGTCTAAAATGTTTGAATCACACAAAATTATTCAATATTTTTAAATGGTAGACAAATAATGCGTTAGTGTATTAATAAAACAAGTGGTAAATCCTTACCATTCATTCTCGAAGTAATTTGGTTGATAATCATGACCGTGTAATCCGGCCATTTAAAGAAGACCAAGTACATCCAAGGGAGAATGGTGTACCAAATTATAACGAAAAACATATAAATTGGAACGTGTACGACATTGTTCCGATTAAGATTCATCAGCAAATGGAAACACCGCGCGGAAAGCACTCCACAATAAATGTAGCTATAAGTGGCAAAAATATTAAAAATCAATTTTCTCCAACGACATTTTTGTATTTCAATTTTGTAGATTTTCCGATTCCTAGGTTTAGAATCGTCTTCATCTTCTGTGTAAATAACCTTAAGAGATAGAAGAAGTTTTGATATCCATACTACAGCGCGGATATAATTATATTTTTCCTCTTTAGTCAACATTTCGCTGGTTGGAATTTACACGCTACTCTTACGTTGCTAGACGGATTTTTGTTTCACCACAAACTTTCACGATGGAGCCGATGCGAAATGGAGACGTGTAAATCGCGAGAAGAATTGAGCTCCCTATTTACTGTTTGTGTAAATACATAAGTGTAATAATGAGTGCCTATAGTTGAAATTACAAGCGAGAGTACCGCACATCTGTATCAAAAATAATAATCCAGTATTTTGATTGAACGTCATTTTTAGCCAGAAAAATAAATTCTTAAATTATTTTTATCTACTTTTGGCATCAAAAACTGCTCAAAAATTAAAAATAATTAGGTAAAAATTGTAAAAATGATGTTAAAAACCGCAAATAAGCCAGAATAAACAGAAAATTGAGAATCTATGGATAAAAATCGTGAAATACCACGAAATTTTGTCATCGATTTCGCGAAATGCTGTCAAAAATTTACTGTAATTTTGCGAAATCTTCAGGGCAAAAAACGTGAAATGGTCCCTGTTAAAGAAACCTAATTACTATAACTAAAAGATTTCTTTAAATAAAACAATTAAAATCATACACAACTGGTTCCATACAAGTTAGGCTGTATAGCAAATCCAACAATCCGTACGTTAATACAATAATATTAGTAAATGGTTAGTTTTACCCTTTCTTTTCACATATAATTGCATGCTATTTAAATTTACTAAATTTTGGATGGTAATGGCAAAGCTGTTGGATACAACGGTAAGTTCGACTAGATTTAATTTACAAATTTTTTAAATGTTAAAAAAATTTATTGTTGCAATCATATTTTTCTTGTTTTAAGCTTATGGCTTCGATTAAAACTTCAAAAGCGATTCACACGGGATTCTCGCTATAAGAGACCTCCATATAAGAGAACTCTCTCTGTAGGAGATACTTTGATTTATATAGCGTTATCTTATAGCGAGAGTTCAGCGTAAAACCTAATTCTGTGTCTAATCCTAATGCGTAATTCCCGACAAATGTTTTAAGTGTAACGTGAATGAAGAATTACTGTGCATCCGTCACCTCAGTCTGAGTAGACACAAGCAAGCTTCCTACATGATAGATTACAAAATGGAGGTACAATAGAGTAGATTCCCGCTCTAGGAGTTTGAAAGACCCAACTATAATTCCAAATGGTGGGATAGAACTGATGCGCTTGGACAGCTGCAATCTGTCCCGCTTTACTGGGCATCGCTGAACTGCAAGCTGCAACAATATTTTCGCAGATTCAGTGATTTCCGGAACCTTAAATGCCTTTTCATAAAAGAGTCCGAAAATAATTGCACCATCCAGAGCGGCAATGCTAAACACGATTCTCGTGAAAGGCATTGAGGCAAAATATCGTATGCCGCCATATCCGCCAAATATTCCCAGGTTTATACAATGAAGCTTCAGTAGGAAGATGATTGTCCTGTTGCTTTGGTTAAATAGTTGTACAAATAGCTGCGTTTCCCGCACATGTTTTAGCACATCGGAAATTTTCCGTGACTGCAAGTTATTCCTAAGGTTTTCAAACAATTTCTTAATATTTCTTCTTAACGCCGTCAAATCAATGTCATCATGCCCTTTATTTTGCAAGATTACGAATTACCTTTCGCTTGAAATTAGGTTTCCAATAGCTTTGCAAATTTCCTGTAAACTGGAACAAGTCATATCAAAAACTAGTGAATGTACCCACAAGGCAGTAAATGCGCAAGATATAATTATGCCGATGTAAATCATGTCTAAAAAATAAATCGAAGGAAACAAAAACATTTGTCGGGGTGGGTTTGGAATCAACGACAGTATTGAGTACGGCGCGGAGGAATTCCAAGCTTGAAATATGGAAACGACTCCTGCAGAACCAAATGAAAGCAGCCAAATGTACTTGGCCATTATTTCTTGTTTGTTGAGTTGTGTAAGGTTTCGTGATTTTTTGTCTGAAATTACAAAATCCATTTCGAAATTCGATTAACGTCAGAATACAAAATATGAAATAAATTTAAAATTTTGGAGCCTGAAAATACAAAATACATTTAAAAAGAATAAAACTTCAAAATAATAAATACAAAAATGTATTATAATAAATAATTTAATAGAATAAATCAACATTTTCAAGTGGGACACGATAACACAATAATGCGTTAGTGTATAAAAAAACTGTTAAATTCTTACCATCCATCCTTGCAATAATTTGGTTGAAAATCATGACGGTGTAGTCCGGCCATTTAAAGAAGACCAAGTAAACCCAAGGGAGAATGGTGCACCCAATTGAAACGAAAAACACATGAACTGGCAAATGTACGACATTGTTCTTGTTCAGATTCATCAGCAAATGGAAACACCGTGCGGAAAGGACCCCACAATAAATGTAGCTATAAGTGGTAAAAATATTAAAAATGAGTTTTCTCCAACGACATTTTTGCATTTCAATTTTATAGGTTTTCCGATTCTTAGGTTTAGAATCGTCTTCATCTTCTGTGTAGATAACTACAGGAGATAGAAGAAGTCTTGATATCCATATTACAGCGCGGATATTATTGTAATTTTCCTGCTTAGTCAATATTTTTCTTGGTGGAATTCACACAGTAATCTTACGTTGCTATATAGACGGATTTTTGTTTCACCCCAAATTTGCACGATACAGCCGATGCGAAACGGAGAGTTAACACTTTTTATTTTTTCGCTTTGTCACCAAATACAAAGAAGTGCATTGTAGTTGAAATTACAAGCAGGAGTACCGGACGTGTGTATTAAAAATTGTAATCCTGTCTTTAAATTATCGTATTGTTTAAAAAATGTGGAGAATTGTATTTTTAAGTGGACACTTTTTTCACCATTTTACTGATTTACTGCAATTATTTTTATATCATTTTGTTATTCCTAACCTATTCCTATTAAAATATTTACAGTCAAACTAATCCTTTCAAAAATTAAGTGAAATATTATTCGTTTTTAAGTAGAGGGTAAAACTACGTCGCTTAGATTGCTGAAGACTATTTTGTCAATTTGCTATTATTGAAAAAAACATTTAGGAAAATAATTCCGTATTTAGAAGCAAACGTTTGGCGAAATATTGAAAATTGTGCTAAAGTATTAGCTATAACTAATAATTTAGCACAATGTTTACCATTATAGTATGTATGCGCACATATTCAATACCACACTCATAGAGTTTCCTTATACAGTGGAACCTCGCTATAAGAGGCCTCCATATAAGAGAATTCTCTCTATAAGAGATCCTTTGGGCTCGCATG
>JAQGAK010003182.1:0-16155 GCA_034696945.1 Lipothrix lubbocki
AAAATTGAATTGAAATTGAATTGAAATTGAATTAAAATTGAATTGAAATTGAATTGAAATTGAATTAAAATTGAATTGAAATTGAATTGAAATTGAATTAAAATTGAATTGAAATTGAATTGAAATTGAATTAAAATTGAATTAAAATTGAATTAAAATTGAATTAAAATTGAATTTAATTCAATTTTAATTTAATTTTTTGCGTTACGTAATATTTGAATGGTCCCTTAAAATTGAATTAAAATTGAATTGAAATTGAATTAAAATTGAATTAAAATTGAATTAAAATTGCTAAGGTCAAGTGGATGGCGACGCGCGAAGCCCGTCGCCGAGCAAGTAGATCGACACGCTCGAAGCGCGTGAGATCTACTTGTTCCAAATACAGTTTCAAGGATTTTCCGACGGGTCATGTCGTCGGCATTAAAAACTTATTGTTGATTTTTCCATACACACAAATGTCATCACACAAGATAACAACAGATCCATTAAAAGTGACTCCTTGTTCCAATTAATTGAGGTATAGTGCGGTGGGATCAAAAGCTATCACCCCGAAACTGATGACAATGTCAATATATTATGTAATCGCATGTACGCACATTATGTAATCGAACATATTCTCGGTTAAACATGAAAAGGTGCTAAAATGTTCGTGACGTTATACGCCTTGAAACAATAATAGCACCTTTTCATTGTTAGCCGATGATATGTATATATTGCAATTAAAAGGCAAGTAAGTTCAAGTTAACAGATTTGACACCAAAATATTTTCCGTGGAAATTGTCGTGATAAATGATAAAAATACTGTGTGTACTAAAAAAATAGATTATACAAAATGAATCATAACGAACTACGTGCGGTTATATGTACATTAAAAAGTGATTTATGGTTCAATAATTTATTTATCCAATAATTTAACTGCCAGGAAAAATCAGACCGACAATTTCTTTTCCTAAATTATTTAATTTATTTATTAAAAATCATTATGAATATTAGCAATCATAAATATTACAGCAGCAGATGTACTTATTTTCCCCATATATGGGAAGATGAAAATGATTTCGTAAATTATTAACGAATAACAACGTACTAAAATTCTAGGTGAAGGAATTAAGTAATAATTATTACCAATTCGGGTACTAGCATTTTCGATTTTTCTAAACGGATGATATGTAATCGCTTGCTTACTAATATAGTAATATTACTAATCAAGCGAATTACTTCGAAGCCATTTCATAATACGAGTTCCCACCTCGGCCTGCCATTTACCATTGCTTTTCATCACTGCCAACGACGCTTCTAATTGTTTCATTTCCCTTTCCAGCTCCACTGAATTAGCATCCATATGATTTTGGATCTGAAAATAAATTAAATTAAGAAATAAATTATAGAATAAAATACAAATGTATCAAAAATGAATATCACTGCCGTTTAATTTTTCACATAAAAATATATATTTATTATATAATATTATTATTACCAGTTCCACTACCACAGGATCAAAAACAACGTTGCTCAAAGTAGCCATCACGGCTAAATAAACTTCCGGAGTTATGGAAGGATTCATGCCGAAATTGCTTAGTAAATAAACCAACGCAAAATCTCTTCCGATTGGATTTTCAGCGGCTGCAATCCAGTATTTTAGACGATCTTCCTTTGATAAATTACTGTCATCATCAGAGTCATCAGCAGCAGCATCCTCCAGAAGCCTGAAATATTAAAAAAAAACAGCATTCGCTATTTTATTTCTAATTGCTTTAAAAAAAATTAATAATGCAAAAATATTTATTAAATAAAAATTCAATGTATTTAATAAAAACTATACCGCATAATATTTGGTCCGGATCGAGTGCATTTCAGTGCATTAAATAATTTTGTTTTTTCACTGGAACTTGTAGTATTTGCATTCATTCGATTGTAAGCGAAATTAAATGCAATATCACTATTCGGGTCGTTATCATTATTAGCGATGGCGTGACAATAAACCACGTCTTGGACGTCTGGAGGAACACTGAAAGAAATAAAATTTTAAATTTATTTAATATTATAATTTTTTTAAATATCAATAATAATATATAAAATCCTTAAACTTCATTAATAATAATTTATCGTTTTGTTTTTAAATAATATTCTCTATATGAAAAATAATGAATCAATTCAAATTAAAGTTCATTAAAAAAATTAGTACATACGTCGATGTCGAATTTAATCCCGAATCCACCCAAGTCCGAAATTCCTCTGCGGCGTAATTCAAACATTGGCGGTCACCAAAGGTGCACGCCCAATGGAGCAATAAGGACCGCAACAATACTTCGCTCCCTTTAACCGCTGGGTCATGTTCGTAGCCAATTTTCTTTAGTGCGGTGGTAATTTTTGGTAAGAAGTAATTCTAAAAAATAAATAACCGCCATAATTTAAGTGGATTTTGACATTTTTTGCGATTTAAAGCTTGAACGCATAAATTTTCAATTTATTTTCAATTTTCAGGTATTAATTACCATTAACGCTAACATTCCATCAGAATTCGCAGTAAATTTATCATAAATGGGTCGGAGATGATTAAAAAGAATGGTCCACACACTTAGTTCGTCTTCACCGGAGAGATATTTTGTTAATCGCAGGGCTTCTTCAATTGTTCCATAGCCTTATATGGGAAATTTACATTATTAATATAAACTTTAAGAAAAATTTTTGAAATGTCGAGAAATTTTTAGGCGTAATTAATTAAAATCAGTTTTTAAAACAAATAACAAAGTATTTATTAAAATTACCTGAATTGGCAAATGCAAAATAATCATTAATTAATTGCGCCCTCGTTCCCGCGCTTAAGATTTTAAAGTCTGAATTTAGCTGTGTTTCCAGGAGATTGTACAGAGGCTCATCATAAATCACGCGATAAAATCCTATAAAATCAAAATAATGTTGATATTCATTTAATCACTTTAATAAAATCCGTAAAAACAAAAATTCCTATAAAATCTTTAAAAACGACCATTAATATTCAAACTCACCCACAGCCTCAGCATTCAAGACCAGCCACTGGTTAGAATCCACTTGGTCATAAGTCACTGAGTTTTCATTCTTCCTTAACCAAAGTTTGGGGGAATGGTCCGCGAAATTCGAATTATTGCTGGACACAACGGAAATGGGAATGTTCCAAGAAGATGCGGGTGCGCCGGCCCCGAAGCGCTCCTTTTAAATTTATTTATTTAATTAATTATTATTATTTTTAATCAATTATATTTTATATACAAGAATCTGTTTATGTTGTTTAAAATACATTATTAGCGAATATTAAATAATAACCTGTGAAATTAAAATTGACATGCTTGACTGACGCTCAACCCTAACCAAGGGATAGCCCGATTGAACTGTCCATGTTTCCATGAAATTCTTGACAGTCAGTCCCTCTGGAAGAGCGTCCGCTATAACTTTGACGGACTGAAGCGAGGCGAATAAATCATTTTGTTCCGCCGCTTTGTGATTTCTGTCAGAAATAAAAATTACCTAATTATTTTATTTTAATTTAACTTTTTGAAAAATGCCCGCCAAACTTTTTTGAAAAATGCCCTCTGAAAATATTTAAAAGACTTCCGCTCAAATTTTTGTTAAAAATTTGTGGGTAAGAAAATGTCAAAATTTCCGGTAAATTATTTTTTTAATTCCCGTGAAAAAATTTTTGAAAAAGGACACAATAACAATTTTAAAAAGGGCCCGCTAAAAATTTTTTAAAAATGCTCGCTGAAAATGTTTGTTAAAAATTTTTGAAAAAAGGAGCGAAATAATTTACTAAAAATGATTTTATTGGATGAGATTTTTTTAAATTGAAAAGGAATTAAGAGATTGCATGAATTAATAAAGCTATATTTCACCTATCTTGTAAATATTGCCGAAGACCTTCATGGAAAGCGGCTCTTCCAACAGCAAAGTCCACCATTCGGATAACAGAGGCTGCTTTATCATATGAAATAGAATCGAAAATGCTGTTGACTTCCGCTCTAGTTTCGGCGTTGTTATGGATTGGATGAGTTGAGGGCGCTTCGTCCGCTGCAAAAGCTTTGATCATGAAGTCAATTAAAAATCTGCAAATAAATCAGCATAATTTTAATGAAATGCTTAATTTCTGTGCTAAGTTTTTGATAAAAAATTCCAAAATTTTTCAAAGTTATGTAGTTTTATGCTAGAAAATTTGAATAAAACATTTAATATTTTTACCGTTTCTCCGGCTCAAATTCGGGTAACAGCACCGCAGATGTCAAGGAACTCCAGTATGTTGCAAAGCCTTTTAATTGTAGTCAAATTGTCATAGTATGTGAATTAAATGTTGATAAAAAATGAAAATTGAATTTAAACCTATGGTCGTGGTGTAATTTAGGTTCGTTTTACCTTCTTTAAGCCAAAGATCATTCCACCATTTTGGAGTCACCAGGTTGCCGAACCATTGATGCCTTTAATGTTGATAATTAAATTAAATACAGGGAATTTCGGTACAATTCACTAAATGTTTTTGTAATTGTGCCACATTTTATAAATTTTCTGACATTGATTTTTTTTTTAAATCCTCTTACGCCAGCTCATGCGACAAAACGTTGACAATAGACCGACGATCCGCCTCGGAACTGACGCCCGGGAAATACAAAAGATTCATTTCCTTGTAAATGTGCAATCCCCAATTTTCCATGGCTCCAGCAAAAAATTGAGGAACTGCTATCGAATCTAATTTGGGCATCTCATATGGAATGTGGAACTGATTTTCATAGAAGGACAGTACCCTGGCTTCCATATCCGCCGAGAATTTCCCTCCTTGAGCACGAATTAAATGTGGTGATGCCCAGACCTATAATCAAAAATAATATATTAGGGATCTAAAATTTTAAATCAATTAAAATAAAAGAAAATTTAAAACATCCATATATTTACTATAGGGAAAATCCATAAAAATACTACTGAGAAGTGAATATTTCAAAAGTATTGAAAAATAAATAATGAAATCCGTATTTGTGTATAGTATATACCTTAACGGGTTTAGTGTAAAGTCCTTCCTCGGCTTCCACGCTCTCAGACTCTGACACAACCATTGCAATTAAATAACAGGACACTACAGGTGTAGGATTGTAAATGTCCCAGACCCAGCCCGGCTTGTCTGGAATCGGTCTGCCGATTTTTTTAAATGCAAAATACAAAGTAATATGAAATCATAAATGTGAAAATTAAGTTTTGCACTCGAGGATACTAAAATACTTAATTTTTTGTGCCACGACTTAACAGTATATTATTATGTATACATAGGTGACTACAGCGAGCAGAAAAATGAAAGGCAAATGGTGTAAAATTGGGCTAATGATGTAAATATTGCCAAATGATGTAAAATTTGGCAAATTGTGCAAAAATTTTTTAATGGTGTAAAATTTTGAAAGTGCGGTGTAAATTTTGGAAAATAATGTAAAATTTGGCAAATGGTGTAAAATTGTAATCTTACTCAGTAGCTCTTTTATCCGAGTTTGATAACGAACTGTATTTCTCTTTCCTCCCGAGCGTGATTTCAAAAATTGCCTTATACTCTGGCTCATCGAAGCATGGGAAGATCTTGCGAGTGTTAGTGGGAACCATATGTGTAGCTGCTAAATTACTGGTAATAAATAAAAAAAATATTTTACCGACTTAAATTTATTTTATTAACACTGATATGACGATGAGATGAATAATGTATTCTAAAAAATAGCTATGAAAACGTTGAACATTAGCAAGCGCAACAAGCGTGATTATTTTTGCACATAAATAAGTGTCCTTAAATTTTATTTTCCCTCTGACTGATTTGAATTACATTGTATTATCAATTATTACCGTGTAATCCCGTTCGGATCAGTGTAGTAGGATCTATACATTCCATTCAAATCGGTTTGTGAAATCGTCGCAGAATAAATTATCGATATCACGTATTCTGTGTCGACTGGAAGAAATTCATTGAATTCCAAAGTATAAAAATCATGCTCGAAATCCGCTTTTTCGTTGACGATGTCCATGGTGATATTGTCTGAAACTCGTCGTACCTAATAAAAGTAAGCCATTCTATAGTTTAATTATTAAAAAACGATTTAAAATAATTGAAAAGTAGTTTCTAAGGATTTTGTGCGGGACTCACAACCACGGGTTCAAGGATATTAATGCTCGCCGAATGAACATGAAAAGCGACTTCTTTCGTACGAATAGCTGTTTTGACTGTGATTTCCACTTTCCCGGGCGCTCTAAAAACAGTTTCATTAGGAAACGATTCCAGAATCGGCCTTAACTGAATTTTATATCTGGATGGTAATGCCGTTAGAGGGAGTCTGTAAGGATTCCTGGTTCCCGCTGCATCAAACGCGGAATGCTCGCGTAATACATTATTTGTATTTGGTAATGTCAAAGCATAGGTTGCTATGACAACTGTGAATAAAATTGTAACAATTTGTAATAATTGCAAATGAAGCTTTGTCATGATGATGACGTGTTTGATGGTAATGATAAAAGTAGACTGTGTAGGGCTTAATTATTGAGGATCATCGCTCACGTCTATGTTTATTATTGCGATTATCGCTTTTAAGTTATGTAAGTATACTAATCTGTATAGCCTGTAGATACATCGGGGTATAAACTCATATATGTTTTAAATGATGTAAGTACGTATGTGTACACTTCAATTTTTTTCCAAATTCAGGTTACGTTATTAAAAGTAATCCCTGATTTAATCTAAACTTTTGACAGCTTATGATAACAATTGATTATTCACAAATAATGAGCATATTTACAAGTTCCATTTAGTCAAACTTTAATAATTTAACAGAATTTATAGTTGACAGGTGCTTGAAGCGTCTGCTGTATTAACTTATTAAGATTGTATATACAAAGCCAATAAACTAATGTACTATGTGACGAGTCTTTCAGGGCGGCTGCAATTAAAGTTTCGTTACTTGTCCCTAAGGTTATTTTCTTTTTTTAATTAAATAATAGTACTAAGAACCCTAAATGCTAAGACTTTTAGCGTCACTAATAGAAGCGTAGAAGATGGCAATCTAGCACCATACAAAATAATTAAAAAATTTCTATTGTTTCTCTTGTCGAAGCGTTGAACCAAAAGTTAGCTAATTAAAGAAGACATTGAAAATTTAAATTATAATCAGTTAAACAGCAATCCTTATTGAATAGTTGTCATAAACGCTAAATTTAGAATCCCACTGATATGCGTACATCCATGATTTAAATATTGTCTAATATTAAATCCAGGAGGAAATATAATAGTACTGAAACGAATTTCATTATTGGATTATTGATATATAGTTTAATAAATTTAATGAATTTATAGTGCTTGCAACAGTTCTAACAAACAAATATATAGAATTTAGTTTTGAACAGTATCAGGTCTGGTAACGTGCTCAAAGAAATAATAACTGTTTAACAGTTTATAGTATGATAGTTTTGTACTTTTCTCTCAAATGATTTAAAGACTTATAGTTTTAAACTCTTCAATGCCTGTACAATTATAAATTACACATATAAGAAAGTTAGCTTGCTTTCATTTGTAGCATAATAACTATACTTATTCCTTGCAACAACCCAAAAAACATGACTTTTTGATACAGAAAAAAACATGTCTTGATATCTTTTATTCCTTTACGAATAGGTGGTTAAAAGAATTTTTGCACTTATTTTGCTGTTTACGTTTCAAACTGAGTAAAGATATGTATTGATTGAGACAATGACGCAGAACAATTGTTTACGACGGCAGTATTATCATTGCCAATTCGGTCAAAAGGAAACAAAATTACCTATTTTCCAAACGAAGAAAATACTCAAAAGAAGAAAAAATGGAACTCCGCCGTCATATGTCCAAAACTAGCAATAAATAATATTTTTACTTCATTTTAAAAAATTATAAATGAAACATACATTGTTTAATGCACACATTCGTGGAGGAAGGGGCAGCTCTCTTTATCAATAATAATTATAGCAAACAACAATTGCAAATTATACATTAGAGGATGAAGATCTAAATAATAATACAAAATTAACTATGTAATCTTAAACCTTAATGGGTAAAACGTTTCACAGGGAATAGAAATTGTAGTAGCGCGCCCAAAATTAACGTAATTGTATGTGTATTGCAGTTAACAAAGAATCTATAACACGGTAACAATTTAACGAAATGTGATGAGGAGGGACAGTGCATTCCGAATCGTAAAGTCAATCATATTCGGAGTGGAGATTCTTTCAAAAACATGAAAACTTCCAACTTGCACACCAACGTTGGGTACGGATAGCAATTCTCGTCCTATGAAATTGTAGAAATGCTTATCCTCCATGAATTCCGCTGATCGCAGCCCTATTTCCTTCTTTAATTGATGTATTTTCCCGGGAATCCCGAAAGCGTGATCGTACATGACACTAAAAAGGAATAAATAGTTGAGCGCCAGATTTAAATTTATCATCGCAAAGGTCAGGTTGGACTCCAGAGTGCTGATGGCAAAATAAATGGTGACGACGGAGACGCAAATGCAGAGGAGCTTGAAACTGAAGGCCACGTATGCAAAATTGTGGTTAAAGAGTCTAACTAGGATTTGTATTTTTCGGAGTTTATTTAACCCTCTGAGGATGACGGGTCTGCTCGAAGACATAAATCTGCGAAACATTTATTAAATTCAACGAATCTGACCATGCAGGCGGTTGGATTAAATTAACATAATAATTAGTAATATTAATAATATAATAATATTAATAATATATTAATAATAATCGCTAACCCCGAATAGGACAACTGTGTCTGAATCCGAATTTCGTTGTTAACCAGGTCAACTATTTTGAGGAAGAAGGCTAGCTGCATGAAAATTGCGGTGTGAAAGACTGGAGCGATGAGAAGATTATTACACAGAATTTCCACAGCACCAAAGGCCCAAAAATAAAAAGGGCCTGCGCGCTGCTGCTTGGCGGGAAGAAGTGAAAAGTAATGGAAGATTTTGTTCGGCTCGAGGAAATAAATTGTGAAAATTAGGTAATCGAAACTGCTTTTAATGCCTGGCATGAAAATAGCCAAAAATTCTTGCAATGACTTCACCCGCAGCTTTGCAGCAGTTCGTTCTCTATTTTCTGCAAATTTTACAAATAATTTAACTGATTCAAATCTTAAAAAATAGCAAACTTTCAAAAAATGACATGTCACAAATCTAAAAAAAAAAAAAGATTAAAAAAAATATTTATGAAGCCATAAATGCATTAATTACCTTCCGCTGCAAACAATTCATTAAAAATTTTAACCGTGACATCTGACGAGAAGAGAAAAAGTAAGGACGACCAAAATGCTCCTGCGGCGTAAATCCACGCCAGAAAATTATGGAAAGGGAAATACTCCGGATGGAAATACCGCGGGTCTAGAAGAGACTCAATGAGTCTCAGAAACACAAATCCCGCATGGAGAAGGCAGCAGAGGTAAACGAATTTCCAAATCCGGCGTTTTCGACAACTGCAAACTTGTATCGTCCCTGTGGTCATACTTACTTCAATGGGCATCAAACAGAAAAATGCGTAGGCCTTGAAGCAAAGGAAGTTCAAGCGAACATGACGTAGTGTGAGCATTTTTAATTAATTTTTGGTTTTAAAATCAAATTTTAAATCATTTTTCCCCCTGCAACCGCTAACATTTTCGTCGGACAACAGTTCAAGTTCAATATTAAATACGTAGAATAGAATTTCCAAATTGCTTTGAAAATTACGTAAAAAATTTCTAAGGTATGTTATGTCTTGGTTAGCATTGGAACCATTAAAAATAATTAGAAATGCTTGCGTCAATACCCGTGATTTATTTTGGCAAAGACATTCAAAATCCACAATTTTATAATTACAAATTGCCCTGCCTACCTTGTATTCTATTTTCTACAACCGTCGAGCAGGTCAAATAACAATTAAACGTAATTTTTCATACTGTGACCATGCTATGTGTCAACACTATGCTTTCCAATAAATGAATGAGTAGATTGGGTTAGGTTTGTAGGACCAGAAAAATGGGTACATGAGGAAGAAATTGAACCACCTAGTTGCTTTTGGGAATATTTAAACGCAAAAACTCAATTATCTCGTCCCATTTTCTTGAGAATTTTTTTTGAATACACCGATATATAAATACAGGCTACTATGCTACACATTACTGTCTCAATGTACCCTGAACCCAGGAAATACAACATTACCTCCTAAGTTTACATCTTGGCGGGTGATACAGTTTGTAGGGAAATTGTCCATAGGAGCTCCAATACTGTCTAATCAAGTCAAATGTTAAACGGCTATGGAAGTAAGATTTAAACTTAAATAATTGCAGGTGTTGATGAAGAAAATACCGTGTGTTACAATATAAGGGAGACGTATTAAGGTCAAAGGAAATTATAACAATTACATACATATACATGACTATTTGTAAGACCAGCGAAAGCAAAGGTTGGATATGGGACAACAACGAACAGTTCAATGTAAATACTTCAATTTGCTCCTATTTAAACATTAAACGTAATGAAAGTGTTTGTTCTTTGAAGGCAAAACCATTATACAACACATAATCACAAGCGTTTGACTTTAAAACTTTGCTGGGGCTACAAAACTGCGGGGGATTAGAATGGTGTGTGTCAAAAATTGTTTCCGGCTGATTATCTCCTAACGACCTGTGGACAATTTCAACAATATTTCTTCCACAATTAACTGCTACAAAGACAACCGCCATCTTTGAATTTGTTGTTATTAACGAAATTTACAGTTTTCGACCTTACTACAATTTACAATAATCCAATCTACATAATCAATAAACATTTGACTAATTCTTAAATTTTTAACGTCTTTCTTCATAAGTTAGAAATGCCCAATCGAAATAATTGATGACATACTTCGCGTTGCTCGATCTTCGTATTCGTGCCATTTTGTATGAATATTTAATATATTTTAATGTAATTTTCCCTTCCTTAACGCACATGCATGTACGGTTGTTTGCACGTTACTTTATTCGATTGAGTTCAGTTCCTGACAGTTTTAAAACCGTTTCGTTTGACAAAGAACCTACATTTTTTATTGTAAATATTCCACAATACCACGCGACAATTCCATTTTAATACAGTCGTTGCTAGAAGAAATGTTGAAGAAAATTTTGAACCACGAAATTTTATATAGAAACGAGAATTACACTGTATGTACATTCATTTTTAACGGTTACGTCGTAGATACTTTTATTGATTTTTGCGAGCGCTTCGGAGAATTAGACAAATGTCGACATACTTACTACTAGTTTTATTGACTCACGCCGCTTCTTCCAGCAAAACAAGCGGGGATTCACTTGCAGCGGTGCTTTCGCCAATTCGCTTTTGCGACACTGCTTACTACACAAAATTTTACGATGAAATGTCGGATTATTTTACTAAATTAGCTTTTCAAAATGGTATTCCGTTGAAAAACCCCCTCGTGAAAAACGCCAACTCTACTACAACTCACGTTAGTAACAAATTAAACTGTAGAACTCATATTACCCAGATATTCAAATCAAAGAGAAAACAGTATGAATTTCCGAAATTTCTTTACGGCACACAAATTTACATGAACCGACAATATGATTGCGTAATTCTAATCAAAACAACATTTCGCGAGACCCAGAAAATGATGCTTTCTACTACTCATTGGCGACATTTGCCGGAAGCAATTTACGTAATTGAGTTGAATTTAAAAATTAGTTTTAGCGTTCAACGCATACTTAGATCACAGTTTTATTGCCTGGGTTATCGTCACTTATGTTTCAATGTGCAACGCCTCAAAGAACTAGATTTTCGGAGTCGCCAGAAATCGTTTCATGGTTGGGCAGTCGTTTTGCTCAGTCCAAGTGGCAGAAATAGGATTACGCGGCTTCCAAATTTAAACAAGCTAAATTTGGTGATGTTGAGGTCTAAGAATAAATACAAGTATGTAAAGGGGTCCACGATCTTGTTGTCGGCAAAGACGATGTCTTTGTTCTCGGAATATTTAAATTTCACTATAGAACTTGAAGATTCCGGTAAAACAATCTTTAGCCCACATATTTATGACAACGTTTTAATAAAAGATTTCAATGATCATCACTCACCCCTCCTCGTTAAAAACAATCCCTTCTTCTTTATGTACTGCGCTAACTCTTCATCAGAAATTAGTAGAGGGGACTTGCTCGCATTTCTTGCACCTTTGAACAAACTAATTTGGTATTGGCTCGTTTGTTCGATCCTGGCTATAAGTTCGTATTTAACAATATTTCACAAATTGGGTTTTTTTAAATCGTTGCTTCGAGTCGCCTCGGCTTTAATCAACCAATGCCAGGCCATGAGTGGTAATAATCTTGTTTTTACCCTCTGGGTACTTGTTACAATTGTTATCAATTCTTATTACACTTCATCCATTGAGAGCCTATTGGTCGTTCCAAAGAAAACGCGGCAAATTGAAACGTTCAAAGAGCTTTCCGAACGAAATTATACCATCATAACCTACAGCGGAAGCCACGCCACGTGGCTCATGGAAGGTTTCAAGAATGAAAGTCCCTTTGACAACATTAATTACCTTCGGGTTTTAAAATCCAATGTAAGAATGTTCGATAGCAAAAGTATGAAAGCCAGAATTAATATTTATTTGCAAGGTAAGACTGCTCACATTGCAATGGAATATAAGATAGATGTGTTCATTCGGTATTTAGAAGGTCATAATAAAGGTTTGACCTGCTTTAAAAGTAAAGAGGCGTTGGTCTTCTTTGGGACGTATTGGCTCATCACGCCTCCACTGAAAACCCTGTTCTCAAGTGCGTTCATGAGAATCATCCAGTCTGGCCATTACGGTTTGTTGGATCGCATCTGGTCACAATGGAAGACAATGTCTGCCTCGAGGCTAATAGAGCGGTTGTTGGGAAAATTGCCCAAGACGTTGTAAGTCATTTCGGCCCAATGCACTATTTTCCTTGAAAAACCCACAAGGTGTAGCCTTATTTTATATTTATTTAATTGGGATTGCGTCTGCATTTGCGTTATTTTCATTGGAAGCAACATTGTTTATTTTCATTGTTTACCAATAATTAAGCTGATTGGATTTGGTAACCATTTAATTTACAGGTACAACGATTGTTTATGCATGTAGACCTCACGTTTAAATAAAAATAAAAAAAATGTGGAGGGATTGTATTAGATAGATGCCCCAGATCAAAAAACGAAAATACATACAGACCACCCATACATACCGGTATCTTAATAACAAGTCTTTTCACCATCAGTCCAATAAGATTTCTTTTGTGGGTACCGTATTATTTCGTGCATTCTCTGTTTGTCATCCTGATCTGTTGGACACTGAACTTGACCGTTTACGACAAGCATTAAATGCCAATAATTACCCACCCAATTTTATTATTAAACGTATATTATGGATGAAATAAAAATTCCAAACGTCGTCAGATACTACCAACAGTTTCGTAACAGGACCGACAAACTACCCTACTACATTCCTCTATTCCACTATCTCCATTCCATATGTAATGATGTCAATGGAACCACTGGAGGCAGTAAATGATGTTGCAACGGCCATGGCAGAGGAAGAAAAATGGATTCCCATACCAGACATGAGCGACATCTCTAACAATATCGCCAGGTATTTGCACCGCAAATTTAAATGGAAGATTACATTCCTGCCAGGAACGAAAATTAAAAATGTTCTTCCTACCATGAAAGATCCTGAAGAGATCACTTCTCAGGCAATTCACAAAATCGCATGTCAATCTTGGGACCAAACTTTTATTGGTGAAACCTACCGCCAAATTGAAGTCAGAATAAACGAACATAAAAAACAAGTTGAAAACAAGAACCAAAATTCAGCTATCGCAAAACATGTAAGGCGACACAAAATTGACTGGAATTTCCAAATACTTACCAGAGAACGTTTCCAAACGTTACAGAAAATAAGGGAAGGCTTTTGTATTCAACAGTCCACCCATACCATGACGAACGTTAATACTGGTTTTTGTCTAAGCAACGCATGACAACCAATCATTCCAGAAATAAAAACAATTTATAAAAACTTGAACTAATTCTTAGATTTAATTTTGGTAAAAATTGTAAAAAATGTTCAAATAATTTTTAATTTTAGAAAATGCACTATAGAACTATACAACCAATATCATGTCATTAGTGTTTCGCCTGAAGATGAGTACTGATTGTACTTGAAAGCTTGCGTATTACACATTTATAAAATAGCATTTTCTACGTAGCCCGTTTAAAAAAATGACTTTAAAAAAAGAAATATTTATTGAGCCATAAATGCATTAATTACCTTCGACTGCAAACAATTCATTAAAAATTTTAGCTGTGACATCTGACGAGAAGAGGAAAAGTAGCGACATCCACAATGCTCCTGCGGCGTAAATCCAAGCCAAAAACTTATGGGAAGGGAAATATTCCGGATGGAAATATTGCGGGTCTAGAAGAGACTTTATAAGTTTCAGAAACACAAATCCCGCATGGAGAAGGCAGCAGAGGTAAACGAATTTCCAAATCCGGCGTTTTCGACAACTGCAAACTTGTATAGTCCCTGTGGTCATGCTTACTTCAATTGGTATCAAACAGAAAAATGCGAAGACCTTGAAGCAAAGGAAGTTCAAGCGAACTTGACGTAGTGTAAGCATTTTTAATTAATTTTAGGCTTTAAAAACCCAAGTTTTATATTATTGTTCCATCTAACATTTTCGTCGTAAGTTGATGAGGCTACAGTTCAAGTTCAATATTAAAAACGTAGAATAGAATTTTTCCAAATTGCTGTGAAAATTACGTTAAAAATTTGTATTAGTTATCTGTTTTAATATGTTTAGCAATAGAACAATTAAAAATAATAAGAGATGCTTGCGTCAATACCCGTGATTTATTTTGGTAAAGACATTCAAAATCCACAATTTTATAATTATAAATTGCCCTGCCTACCTTGTATTCTATTTTCTACAACCGTCAAGCAGGTCAAAAGACAATTAAACGTAATTTACCATACTGTGACCATTCTATGTGTCAACACTGCTTGATGAAACAAATAATCACAAGCTAGGGATCGAAACAATTCAATTCATTTTTCAATAAAATATGTATTTAACGTTGAGTGATGCAGCGTTTTAAAGTAATTTTACGACATAATTTTTTGTATAAGTCTGCTCTGGGGATTACCCACGAGAGCTGACGCCGCCCTTTTGCGCAAGCCCCAAATTATCGCAAAGCGGTGAATTTTGATAAACGTTTCAATGTCGTTCGATTTTTTATTCTTAGCCGCGTTTTTTTCGCTCCAAAAACTTTGAAAATATAACATTTCATATCTGGACGTCACTGCCATTCCATCTGTCAGTTACAACTCGAAACAAATATGAATTGTTTGAATTGCAATTCAGTTGTAACAATTCAATTGAATCCAACGTTCCTTCAATTCATTTCAATTTTTTTCAGTGGCGTGAATTGAATTGCTTTTTCTCTGAATTGAATTGGATTGAATTGAAATGAAAAATACCAATTCAAAAGTGAATTGTTCCCATCCCTATCACAAGCGTTTGACTTGAACCTTTGATGGCTACAAAACTGCGGTTGATTTATAATGTTGTGTCAAAAATCGTTTCCGGCCAATTACCAATTTAAGACCTACCCAACAGCCACTCTGGACGATTGCCACAATATTTGTGCTACTATCAACTGCCATACTTTTTCTTCACTGCCACAAAACCAATTGTGACATAGCATATTAATGGATTACAAAACATATTACTGGACATTACAGATTTATTAGCACAATACGACAATTTTGATAATTTAGCTGTTGTATTATTCTGATGATTATATTGACATGACAACCTCGCAAAACCCCCATCCCTAGGAAGAGGACGTGACATGACACCAATATTATTATATGGTTGTCATGATTTTATTATTTAGAAATATTATTTAATATTTTATTCTCTTTTTAGGAATTCCATTATTTCATAATTTAAGAGTGAAATGTATTGTAATGATAATAATAGTAAGATCATACTTTCGGTAATAAAATGGTGGAGCGGGACTTGCGACCTGACTCTCAATCTTACTTGACGTGTTTTAATTATTCTCCCGACCTGACCTTTGAGCTACTCTC
>JAQGAK010003183.1:0-16133 GCA_034696945.1 Lipothrix lubbocki
ATTTTAGTATTTATTTTAGTATTTATTTTAGTATTTATTTTAGTATTTATTTTAGTATTTATTTTAGTATTTATTTTGGTTTACATCACTGAAGGCTGGTAAGTGCTATGCGGTTTTTATCCTTTAATTTATCTCTTCATGG
Source organism: Lipothrix lubbocki (assembly GCA_034696945.1). NCBI lineage: Eukaryota > Metazoa > Arthropoda > Collembola > Symphypleona > Sminthuridae > Lipothrix > Lipothrix lubbocki. The sequence continues at coordinate 143 of JAQGAK010003183.1, forward strand.
GTTTGTCACATTGACTGCGCTGCTAAATGTTACAAATTGTCAACGTCATGATCCTCGCATGATAATTTTAATGGTGGTACTTTAAATTCAAACCGGTTTGAAGGTCCTCAGACTAAATCTAAATAGACTTCCATATATAAGTATTTGCTCATGTGTGGTTAATATCATTGCGACAAATTATTATATGGGAATTTGTGAATGAACTCACAACAATAAGAAAGACAATGATAAAAGTCGGGTATATACTGGTTATGGATACCATGGGAAAAATCTTTTAGTATTGCAAATTGCAATAAAATTATGATCTGAAGCTTTTGTAATATGAGACGTAAATTTAAAATTAATTATTGAAAGTATTTTTACATATTGTATAATCTTCGAGCTGCGAAGCATTAATGATTGAAGAATTGCTACAGTTGCAATTAACTTTTAAACGTTTCGTTGACGCAACGTTGACGTGTCGGTTGTTTGGACAATTCTGCTGCTCTCTGGAACGGTGGTGGCGGTGTTCAATATATATGTATATTAATGTACCTCCATGCTATGAGAACAGGAGCAGTAGGATTGCAATTTGCAATTTAAGTGTTGACTTTGACTTTATATGTGAAGTGAACTCGGAGCCAAGAACAAGAACGACAAAATGTTCGTGAGGGTGCATTGCAGATATTCGATTTTTTACTTTGCATTTGCAATTCTAATGCATGCCTTCTTGTTATTAATAATAAGTGTCCTGTCCTGACATTTTCTTTTATATATTGAAATGCTTACGTCTACATGGTCTGCTCTTGTAGTACAATCTGCAAAAAAAAAAGATACGATATGCTTAATGCAGCAGCAACCATCCGGTGGGCAAAATATGTTAGGAGCACTATTATGACTTTTGACTTTTTCTGCTCTTGCTCCGCTTGACTTCTTCTCAGGAGCCCATGCAGAATATAATCCAAGGTATAAAACATATAAAAAAAGCACACGAGCACCAAGAATATATTTGCCAGTGTACTAAGGGTCATAAAAAACAAGTATGTATGCACATATACAAATGTGTATATGTATACCTTATACCTACATAAAGTATCTTCATACACATACGTTGATTGAATAATGTATGATAAAGCAAAATGAATGGATTTAGGCATTCAATTTCATTTCTAAAATAATATCCTAAAGCTTATTAAAGTATCATAAATAGCCTCCCGAAGTATATTTAATTATCATAAAGCATCCTAAAAGATGTTGCAGTATCATTAAGTAACCTAAAGGATGTTCAAGTATCATAAATAGTAACATCCTAAAGCATGTTAAAGTATCATAATACAGAGCATTTATTGTTTACACATAACGCAATCATCAATTAAGTAAATTACAAACAATATGTATATGAGCGCCACGTATAAGTACATAGAGTACAAGTATATATATGTAATACAATAATAAACCTTCCATATATTGCTCGAAAATAAAAAATATCAGTTATTAGTTCGGTGTATGTAATGTAAAATGTAATACAATATAATTATTAACATTTAATTTTAATTCAATGAATGCCCGTGAATGGCAAACAACCGGAATTTTAATTGCTGGCGTGTAATTATAGAAGTCTATATGGTTAATTAGTAGGTAACATAATATGTGATAATAAATACAACCGGTAGTGTATAGTAATAATATTCATTCTGCTAATAACAGAGGGTTAAATCTGTATTCGTTAACACTTTCAAGTAAAGTACATACATGTGTAGAGAAGACGTTCTTAATGATTTATTACAGCTTTAATGATGTAGCTGATAATGGCAATTTTCTGCTGGCGTATATATAAATAAATTATTAATATATAGCAAAATCTAAATCTAGTAATTATTCTTCGTTTATATCCTCTTTGGGATGTCATCGTTAAATATGAGTAGTACGCGGGCCAACAAGGGTTAAACATTTCAGATTTCATATTTTACATAGCATATCAGAACATATGAGGTATAATAATATAGCTCCGGATACGATATAATTATTCCATTTGAAGTATTTTTAAACATTAGTTTAAGTAAATTTATGCGTGACCAGGAGGAATAATTTTCATAATTATATTTATATTTAATATATATATAGCAATGGCAGCTATTTAAGTAATCTTTAAAATGTCGCGCATTACTATAATATATGAGTTCAGTAGTATAATTATTATAATTTTTAAGAGTTACATATAATTGTGTTCACATCATTTTAGTGGTTCTATATATGTATATATATATATAATTTATTTATATAGCAGAATTGTAAAACGCTTGAGAAAAATTTCAAAGGTAGGTAGTGTAGGTATAATATAATAGTAATGTAATTATTATATATATTATATATAGTTCATTATTAAGGTAAGTGACTCCAGCCTATTGGTGACTAGAAGATGGAATAGTAATTTGCTTAAAGATGGAATGTAGAGGAACGTGAAGTAGCTCCATTAATTGAGGGAAGTCTGGCTCTATAATGTGAATAGAACAAAAAGGAAATTATTACAAAGAGCTAGCATGCCATGTGCTGTGCTTTGTCATATGTAAGTGTAATCAGTATGCATAATTTTTTGAAGCATAATATAATTAAGAACTACATAGTTGACTTGACGTAAGTGAAAAGCGAATAGTAAATAATAATGGACGGGAAATTAAATCGGGACGACACAAGGGATGGTCCATACTAGATCAAACTGGATTCGTACGATGATCCCTCATATCGTTTTACAGTCTACTCACCATTTTGCGGTGTGATAAAGCCATGCCGTACGAGAAAATCTAGAATGACTGGACAACTGGTTGTTTTGAATTCAGGAGCCAGCGTCCAATCTAAAGCTTCCTGTAAAATTAATAGGTAAGAGTAATGCCATTATTAGAACAGTCTCGCATACAGGATGAAGAACGAAAGATAAATTTGTGCAAATACTTTTGACGTTGCAAAAAATGACAATATATTGCAATCAGAGATAGTTAGGCATTTAAGTATTTGTTTACTCTCATTCCGCGAAAGGGTATTGATACTTGATGTTTCAACTGATGACAAGTGTTTGTTAATACACAAAGATAATATACAATGCACTTTTTATATATAGAAGTAAAACAAAACGTGTCCTATAGTTTACTCACTTGCATGGTGACTAGCGTGAATGATTCAACTTCCCCATCCTGATTTATAGGGACAAAATCCAATGGTAATTCTAGATCATAGACAAATTGCGTATTTGGAAAGAGTCCCCGTTCCGATTCAAAGAAGTACCTGTGCAAGTAATTATCTCTGTCAACGAGACGGATACTTGTTAATGATTCCAGATAAATGCTTCCATATGACTCTCGGAATATTAAAAATAGAAAATTAAGTTTTTTTGCTCATCCTACGAGACAGTTCCACAGGGCTGCAGATTCGCTAGCAAATCTTCAGGAATGGATGCTTCTTCATTCGCTTCTTTCAAAGCCGTCTCAAGGACCGAATAACCTACAGCCAGCCCACCTCCAACCTTTTAAATAACATTTTTTCATACGAAACAAATTAGTACAGCGAGTAGAAATAATCATCACATAAATAAAGCATGCCAGATTGCTACAGGTGCGTGGCCAAAAAACAGTAATAAATCAACAAAAAACGTACACATGAATTCCATCAGGCGACCACCTTAGCATTACACCGAATAATCTTGAAGCATACTTACCATGTTATCCATCTTGCCAGGCCAAGTTTGCTTCGTCGGAGATCTCTTTTGAAGCCAAATGCATAGTCCCTTAGTAGGGTGATGGACATAGCCATTGATGTCCACACCATATTGTCGTATTCCAAAGAGGCAAGTTGCGGACCTCTCCATTTTAAGCAAAGGAGGATCATCGAAGCCGGATCGGACTTCGTAAAGCTGCAACATCCAGAAAGCCAGTGTAAAAGAAGAGCTTCTCCAAATAGTACTTACTCCATTGTAGTAGTTGTTGTAGTATAGCAGTATAGTATAGAAGTAGTAGTAGAAAATGCTATTTCATACTTCATCCCTCCAGCCATTCAACGTCACGAAAGCCTTGTTCTTCCTCCACTCATTAATAACAGCCTCAATCTCCCTCGACCTAGTCTCATAGTCATGACCATACTTCGGGGTCAATTCCACGCTATCACCGTATACTTTGAAGAGCGGGGACTTCTTAATTGTGTTCAACACATCTGGCCGGATCAAGCCCACAATATAGCCTTCAACGATGAACGGCAGAGCGTAGGATGACTGTAATTCTATATATTCCCAGCGATAAGGAAAAGGTTTAAAAAAAGCAAATAGAAAAAAAGCAACGTTAATTTTTTTATTCCCTCATAAAATTCCCAAGTTCACCACAACAAAATATAGTACTTATATATAACTTTCTTCACGCCACCAACACCAATACCTTTTCATCTAATGCCATACATGTACAAATAGATCATCAAAACCACAAAATACTTCTGTAGCCAAATCAAATAGAAGTACCCAATATTTTAAAATCTAAAAATGCATCAAAGTGTTATTACAAATTCAACAACCATAATTACTTACTACACAAAATTATATACAAAAATAGATATAAAATAAATACAGAAATAAATACAAAAATAAATACAAAATAAATACAACAATAAATACAACAATAAATACAACAATAAATACAACAATAAATACAAAATAAATACAAAAATAAATACAAAATCCAAATAACAAGCCTTTTAAAAAATGCTGACAACATTCTAAATTCAACAACAACAATACAACAAAATAAGCAAAAGTAAAAACAATAAAATTAAATTTAATAAAAATAAAAAAACAAAAATAAAAACACATACCTATTTCTTAATTACAATAAGAACTTACTGGTCAGGAAGAAAACATTAAATCTCTGTGCTAATTGCAGCACGGGGGATAGTACTTTCGCTTCCTTATTTTCTTCTGGATTTGTATTCAACAGCATTTCTCCCGCTGACCTCGCGCTCCCACCGACCGACGACGCCGAACAACTATTTACAATTGACTCACCCACCTTTGAAATTTTCTATCTGAATCCCCGAAACCACAAAAATAATGACAAACGTCTAGCAAGTACAGAAATACAAAACAATCCGAAAAGTATAATATTTCCCGATTTTCTCCCAAATCAAAATCAATCCCAGTTTTCCTAACTATATCCTCCTATTCTTTTTTTCTGACCAATTAACAAACAAAATTGCAACCGACGCTCTTACAAATTAAAAAATCTCCGGTTTTTATAATATTTTATTTTCTATTTTCTGACCGCCAATTCCAATTATATTTATTTTTGATTCCCAATATTTATTTTTTACACCGGGATTTTAAATGAATTTTATATTCCCAAAATATTTCTAATTTTTTTCCCCAGGGATTTTAATAACTTATCTCCCAGTACTCTCCTATAATACTCCCAATATTTATTAATTTTTTTCACAAAAATCCCCAACAAATGCAGACCTCAATGCCTACCCCAAAAAATTAAATCCGAAAGAATTTTATGAATTTATTATTTTAAAGAAATACCTCCGAAAATGACCACCCCGCCTAATAATTATTGACTAAACAAAAAAAATGAGATTATGTATAAGTATAAATTCCCTATTTAGTTAAAATTAAATAATTTCTTGTTCTTGGAGCAGGCAGAGTCAAAACGTGAATGAAGGTCTCGGGACAAAATTCAATATAATTTATATGTGAGAAAAATATACGCGGAGACTTTTTCCCATAGAAAAATCCTATGCTGCGGCAGATCGACGACGAGAGCAAAAGGCAAAAAGGCACGAAGAAAACAACAAGAATCTCGAACGAGCGGAGTCCGCGAGCAACGAGCGAGCGAGCGAAAAGAAACAACAAAAATAACGCAAAGCTTCTCCCTATATATATGCAATGTTAAAGCAAATTTCCAGCGAAGGATCCCAAAGTACTAATTTGTATAACTTCAACACCGAAATTGGCACTTTTCAAACCTTTACTGACTATATGGCGAAGGGTCTTAAAGTACTAATTTGTATACCTTCAACACCAAAATTGGCACTTTTCAAACCTTTACTGACTATATGGCGAAGGATCCTAAAGTACTAATTTCTATACTTTCAACACAAAAATGAGTACTTTTGAATACTTTGCTGACGATATGACGAAGGATCCTTAAAATGACGAAAGGATCCGGAAGTATCAATTTGTATACCTTTAACACCGAAATTAGTACTTTTTGATACTTTACCGACGGTGTGGAAGTTCTTCTTTTCCCAGGCATTTGCATAGGCAGGCGAATATTCCGCTTGCATTTTTTCCCTTTTTTGAACGCAAAGTCTTATGTATACATTCCATTAACGGAGGTTCCCAAAGTGCTAATTTGTATACCTTGTATATAGAAATTAGTACTTTTGGATACTTTGTGTTTCCTGTGTGGCTGAAATGTTCCCGGCATGGCGGCTCTCGTGACTTTCTTAGCCATCAAGGCCACACCTTTCATTCACTTCACATGTATTGGATTACATAAAAATACAATGATTTTATTCCCTTTTTCTCATCAATAAACTCTCTCATCTTCTCAGGCATCTCAGGATTCTTCATGAGAGATCTCTTCCATTATTTTTAATTTAATTAAAATTAAATTAGAAAGTATAGATTATGGGAAGAAAATGGTGTCCACGATTCTCATCCCCATTTCTTTCATCCGACTAGAGGCCTTGATTTTCCGCAATTATACGCTATTTATTAATTATTATTAAAAATATTTGACATTTTTAACTGCCTTCCTTAAAATTACCTTAAAATTAGGAATATTTAGGAGGATGCACTATTTAATGATTATTAAATTAGTGACACAATGCAATTTAATAGACTGAACCAGTAATAAACCTTATTACATTTATATAGCCATTTTTGTATTTAATCATTTTTAATAATAGAGGGGATTTATATAGGGGATTTTGTAATTTTAAAAAGAATCTCAATCTCAAAGCGCAGTTATTATGAGGTTATTGTTGATCGTCGTTGTCATCGTCGGGTTGGTGGGGCTTGCCTATGGATTTCCAGGTATTACAATCAAGAGTATTACAGTTTGTAAATTGGAAATAAGAAGTTGTAAATATTTTGGAAAAAGAAATTAAATTAATGGTGGTGGTTGATTTTTAGATAAGGATCCGGAAGGAAAGAAGGCCCATAGGAAGACGGGAAGCTCATCGAAATCCTCACCATTAAATGCAGAATCGGAATTGGGTTCCGGGACGGGGGCGCGCTACGACACGGATGATGACGATGAGGACACTTATAATTACATTGACGAGCAGCTACAACCGACAGCCCCCCGCGTACTAGACTTGCCAACGCCAACACCGATCTTCCAGTTCGGTTTTGATGACATGATCCCGCCTTCGGAGAGTGTCCTGCTGGCGATCTCGTCGACCCCGACAGCTACGCCAAGCTTACCAAGTCATCTGCCGCATCAAATGTCGACATATTTGTCATCCATGACTCAGAGTCATAATCAGAATCAGCCTTCCATCCTGAGCAGCAGCAGCAGCATTAGCAACCATGAATGGTTACATATCGGATCCGGAGATTCCATTGACATTAGACCGACGCCGGCCCTGGACCTGAGCACTCCACCCCCGTCTTCGGGAGTGGTGTTCACGGGCGTGCCGAATGAACCCCCGAGAGTGATCAAGCCCATTAATAAAATTCTAGTCCTGGGTGGCAGCTTCAAGAAACAGAGACTCGATGAGCATTTCCAGGACGATCATGACCTGAGTCTCAGGTATACTCTGGATAACCCAGAGAGGTGGATCTACATTTTGGGGAAGGAACTGTACATGTTGCCCACGGTGGAGGACGTCAGCGAGTACACGTTGAGTGTGACGGCGGAGGATTCCATGGGCTTGAGCGTTAGCACTGAATTGATAATCAATGTGAGGCAGCAGAGTAAATCTCGTCAATGGTACTTCCATTATGCATTCAGCTTCCCTTCGTTTCCTAATTGGATGGAGATTATTTACAAGAACCTGTCACAGAATAATGAACAGAGTTTTATTGTACGGAAAGTTTCCACGGATGCTAACGTTGTTCATGTCCAGTATGTCAATGAGACCTTACTGGACTTTGGGAAGTGTCCTATTTCCAATATCACCGAGGTGGCCGATTTTTATAAGAAATTTTATCCGGACTTCCATTACGTTCTTGCTCCTGGAGGCCTTACAAGCACCGTTTGTGAGAAAGAGAGGACCTCCAATAATTCCAATAATATCAATAACTATCCTCCATCGATTAAAAATCAAATTGACTTCCTCAACTTTTCCAATGGAGAATTATTTGTGTACAAAGTCCCGAATGACTTCTGTTATGATCCGGAACAGGGAACTACGAGCAATTTAAACATATCACTGGTGGACATCAATTTGGAACCTTTGAAACCTGATAATTGGTTACAATTTGATTCAAAGAATCGTGAATTTTTTGGCGTTTATGTTGATGGCAAAAATGGAATTGAAATCAATCCTGGGAATGGAGGTGTCAGTGGGGGCAAATATATTCTTGTTTGCAGAGATAGTGCTGGTAGGAAAATTTAGCTTTTTGTTGATTATTCCAAGATACGTTTTGTTAAGCTATATAACAAAATTTGTTTGCAATTTAAATATAGGCAAAGAAGCAACTGACGTACTGGAAACGTGGATTACAACGACGGAGGAGCAATTCAATGCTGAATTTAGTCTACATTTTACAACGAAGAACTCGTTCAACCCTGCCCAAATTCGAAAATTTGTTGAAAAGCTTGCCTCGTTGTTCGGTTCGAGTCCAAATCAAATAAAGATTAAATCTTACACTGTCGATGGTAACATTGTTCACTTTACCTGGTACAACAAGACGAATCCGGGAGAAAAGGAAATTACTCAGTTGAGAAAGATTTTATTCAGCAACGATGGCCCGGTGGACAAGAAAGTGGTGGACATGTTCAAATCTGATTTTGCCATTACTGGTGGAAATGTCGTTCCAATCGGAAAAATAATTGGAGAAGATACAGTTTTCCATTTCCAAAACGTTAACAACATACCAAATATTGAGCCGGGTATAGGTAATGGAGGACAGGATGGCGAACCCGACGATACTATCAACAGCTACGACACATCAAACTACACGTAAATTTTTTATTACCCTCTGCAGTACATTTATTATTGAGGAACTAAGCCATGCTATTAACATTAACCTTTGTTGACTTTATGTGTACTACAGCAACTACCTGGTGACGTACTTGATTCCTTCAGTGTTGATAGCAGTTATGGTCATGCTGTCTTTGATCATCGCATGTTTGTTATCGCGGAAGAAAAAGTTACCAGGAGAAGCCAACGAGATCAGGAAAGCTGGTGGTGGTGTTCCTGTTATTTTCCAAGATGAACTGGAGGTTGAACATCCATTGTTACATTGTAAGACGTTAATTTGATAAATATCTGATATTTTGATTTTATTATTAGCCGTCGGATTTGCAAAGTTGGTATTTCTATTACTAAATTTAGATTCAGATGCTTATTTATGAATATATATTATTATTTTTAGCATCCAGTGGCGGAGGAAGTCACCCTCCGAGTCAGCCCACAACCAGTAGGCCGCCGCCAAGTCATACTCCGCAACCTCCACCAGTTCATCGGGCAGCTTCGGCAACACCGCCTCCTCAAAAATATGCCCACCATCCTCCACCTCCAGGTTATAAATCCGTGGCGAAGTACGAGCCTCCACTACCGCCAGTGCAATACAGTAGCAATCCTAATAAGTACCATCATAACAGTAACACTGGCATACTCCCACCGCCTTATGTTCCACCTTAATAGTTGTTCATTAATTTTTGTACGTACTGATTTGAGAAACGAAGAAAGATTTTTCCAGTTGAATTTGTTGGCGTATATTACTTAACTTTTAAAAGTAATAATAAGACATAATTAATTTATTAACTGCTCCAGAAGCGGAGTGACGTAGTCATTGGAAAAGTCGATAACGTAAAATTAGATAATCATTATTGTTAACCTGCATATTTCTTTGTGTATATGCTTTGTATGCTTCTTGAAATATGCACTGTTCTATTCCTGCGTGTACAATGTGTCATATTACCTATACTATTACTCTTACTAATAGGTACTTTATTAGTACTTTACACCTTTGAAACTTTTCCGTAACTCTGTACAATTAAGCTACTATATCACAATATGATGTGATTAATAAAATAAAAAATACATACACACTCTCTGTCTCGTTGCTTCTTCTTCTTCTTAAATGAGTAATCTGCATACATGAGTAATGGTCCCGTACACCTTTACTCATCCTTTTTTTTCTATTACTCCACTCCATTGTCAAAAGTAAAAATATATCTTCTGTCATTATTCATTGTTCGTTGTTCTCTGCTCATTCAAAATCTTAAAGCTAAAATGCAACTCTCTTCAACTCATAATCCACGGGATGCTTCTTTTTTTGTAAAAAAAATCCCCATAGTGTGTTCGTTTGTGTGCAGTACTAAAAACTTCTTCCACAAAGACACTTTTTATTGTCACAGTTGACCTGCTTTTATTTGATCAACTTTTAGTCAGTTTAACTTGTTTGCATTGTGCTCGGCCATTGACAAAAACAAGTATTTATCTGCCTTGTCAGGTCTTATCATACATCATTGTCTTCTCTCTTTCCTATCATTCCCACAATAATAATAATACTCCAAAAAGAGTGAGGATGATCAACAGATGACATACTTACAATTGATTCGTGAACTCCCATAGACTAATCTTCTACTGTACTGTGTACTTATATGTTATATATTTAGTATACTAGTAAAGTATCTATTCGGCTTCAAATAATAATTAAATATATGTATTTTACAACACAAAAGTTTACTTTTCCCCAGAGAAGTTCTTTGAACTTGGAATAAAATAGTAAACACCTAATCAGCGTGCCATGTTGTACATTATGACAAATAATAAGTCACAATGGTTTCATACACGGAAATATATGTTTAGGAACTTTTAATCACAATATAATAAGTTTATAGTTACATATACATGTCTATTTGTGGTCTTAATGAAGATTGATAATTGTTCTGTCGTCGCTTTATCATCTCCTCTCCGTTCTGTTTATGCGTCAATGCACCTACATAGAAACGCCAGCCAGATTAAAAGTTCTCAGAAACATTATTTGATATTATTATTCTTATTATTCAAACGGAACTGACTAACCTAGCTGACTTGTTCAAACAAATTTCCGCTCTCGTTGCTTCCAGAAAATTTAATTGACTCATATAATATTATTACAACATATAATTTTTCTTCTAAATGATTGTGTAATAAAATACGTGCGGTTTCCGTATTTCTTCGAATGAATACACTATATAATGTACTTAGGTAGGCATATTAGTACTCATTAATGTACAATATAAAATAATAACGTAAATGCAGTACATTCACATATCCATGTACATAAATAATAATTATTACAGATGTATGACCATTATATATAGATAGTTTAAGTGTTAAATAATATGTATTAATGTAGTTTTAGTACGAAAAACCAAAAAGTATTATTTAGTCTCGTCATTCCCCAAAAATGAATGTTATTTCCTGTAGAGAATTCTGATAGGCAATTTATATAATAGAGGCTCAATTAGTAATTGAATCCATGGGGTTCCTGTAAATTAGTGATTCAACCCTTTATTGTTTATTTTGGGGTTTAAATTCCTTTTCACTATTTTTCGGCTTGCATTTACTTTCATTGTTTTGTGTAGTAAACATTAAATTTACTATGTATTTGTAAGTTTGTGGATTAAAGTACTTCATACAGATATTCCAATATACTTGTACAACGATGAAAAACTGTAACAAAGATTATTTAAAAAATAATAAAATTATTATTTTATATAATTACTTACATCATGTCATGCAAAGTAGTACACTATAAGTATAGGTATAGCTGAAATTAAAAAAATATTAATATATAAAGATTCACATCTCTATAGTATATACAATTAAATTAAGCCATTAAGTTTCTGCGGTGTACCTTTCAAACATCTATATATAAAAGTCTCATCATCACTTATTATTTTTATAATTGCAGAGTGTGTACAACTGTGCACATAAAATTAAGATGACTGGGCTGTCAAGAGGTTCATCAAATAGTTAATGGCTGTAAGACAAGGCGTTAAACTATTATTAGCTGAGTATGCCTGTGCTTTTTTGATGTTATCATTTATGCCTTTTACGTAGTATATCTATATATCTTCTTTTATTCTCTGTAATTATCTTTACTTTACTGTTTGTACTTTATTTATGTATGTGCTTCTATCATACTCAAATGAGAGGCAGCAGACCTGAGAGATTATATTAATTCATTGTAGTTAAGATAAGGATAAATTCTTAATTCTCCCCACATGATTATACTTAGCTATGTACAATCGATCATACATGGCCATCAACCCTTTATTAAAAAAGGTACATATAAGGTATAGTCATATATACAATAGGGAAGTAAAGGGATAAGGTAATTAATTCAAGAAATTTTATAGGAAAAAGGAATGATTTGACATATCGCCATGTGTATTTAATGTGCAGATTTAACTATATAAGACATAATGGCAAAAAAGTATTTTGAGCACATACTGAGGAGCGTTGAGCGTACTATTGACAGGTCTATTGACATACTGAGGACTAATTCATTATTGCTTAAATTTTGCCTACGTTTTGCTTACATAAACCATACGCAGAATTTTCATTTTCCCTTTTTATGGCATTGTCGGCGTTTTTAATTCATACACACAAAGAATGCTGGAACCCTGCTGTTTATGCTGTATTTTTTAAAAAAATATTTATATACGCAATAGGTAATTTCATACCCGTGGTTAAGGTATACACATTATATTTATTTATTTATATGTAAGGTATACATCTGGTGTATCTGTATGAGTTCTCATGATGCTCGTCAAAACATTCATCATCAGCAGAAGTCATCCATGTTTAACGTTTATTATGCCGAGTCACAGAGCGTGGAGCAATCGGTCAGTAAATTACTTTTATTTAGAGAATAATAATAAGGCAGTGGGAATATTTCCTTGGTCATTCATATTATTATAATATTATCCCATATAAATGTATCTTTAACCGCGACGGTAAAAATTAACAAGTTCTTTAATAACAAAAATCTTTTTATCAGGGCTGCACGCACCTAGCTTAACTTAACTAGCATTCTGTCTATGAGTACAACAATAATTCACATATTTAATACATTCTCATGCTATATAGATACCTAAAAAAATATACTTTAAATATATTTACTAAAAATGTTTTCTGCATGCTTACAACTTACAATCTTTAAGATTGCGCTGGTAAACGGGAAGAATTCTCTCGCAGGAAATGGTATGTATAATGGATTATACCAAATAATTTAATAGTTATGCTTTTTTAGGTGTGAAACGTTATTGACAAGGTGAGTCGATGAAGACGCTTAAAATCAGAGAATCCCTGTTTGTACATACTTTTCCGTATCTTTTAACTCTTTTTAATAGTATTTGCGTGTGAATCCAAGCTATATTTAAGTAATTATGCTCGCGTATACAGGCGGCTATTTAAGCTTTGACATTCAAAGTGTGTCCACATTAAGTTTACGGATAATGATCACATTTATTAGCATGGGTGAGCTAATCTGTACTAGTGCATATGTAGAGTAATACATATATTTAAGAATATAATGGTTGTATTAAAGTCAATAATTATGTATGCAGCGGATGCATCCCAAAGGAAAGATGATGCTAAATTAGAAATTAAAATACATTCCATGTAAAAATTGCTATATTTATTATATATGCATTCTGAAGGCTCGGTGCACTTTGAGTCACATTTTTGCTCTCAATCTATACATAAACTGCAATGATAATCATCACAAAGAAATGCCGCATCTTCCTGAGATTATTGGATTAGTTGTTATTGCGGAGAGAGAGATAATTGTCACAAGAGCTTAAAATGGAGCCCCATCCATTTAAGCTATTATGAGGTATCTATATTATTATAAAACTGCTCTTCCAATGTATGGATAATGCTTATTAAAACATCACAAAGTTGAACATCTCTTTTTCAAATCAGGGTCTAAATATGGTTTTAGTACTATGCTAATTCTACATAACAACTACAATCTCACTTTATACATGTACACTGCAATCTATGGACTTGCTTTATTTATGAAAATCCAGATTTTTTTGTATGAATAAAATAATGATATTTGCTCTATGTAGTTTACTTATACGAGTATACAGATATGTTAGCACAAGTTGAAAACACATTTTAAGTTACCCATATACACGTCTATACAGAGTACACTTCAACTATATAATCTGTCCTATTATCTTATGTGTCCGTAGTCCGTCCACATTTTACTGCATCATATTATTTTGAAGTAGTATAATAGTTAACGTCATATTATATGACATTATTATGTATATATTTTATATCTATATGCCGCTATATATACATATATCATCATCACATTTCATTGTTATTAAGCCTTTGCTGTTGCACGATGATGCAGGATGTAGCTGATCAGAGATTAAACAAGACATAAAATTATGCTAAACTAATACTAATATATGTATATAGTGAAGCCCTGGTTCTGTATCATGACATAATATCATGTATGTACATATGTGTATAAGTACTGCAGATACTTATACAGTTGAGATAAACGCATATAATATGACGTTATGACATGACGACTATTGTTATTAACAAGCGAAGCATAAGACAAGACCATAAAAGGGTATTGATTTTTCTGATCGTTAATGGTATATTCTTTTGGTTTGATCGTATGAGTATACACATATGTATATGCATTATGCTTTTATGTACATGATTTACGTCCACGATTTAACTGTGTTGTGTAGTGCTGTGTGAGGCTTTAAAACAAGAAGAGCAGGAATCATTGTAGTACATATAAAAACATAACCATATATGCTTAAAAATGAGAGATAATACTTTTTACAACTACTTTACCTATATATAAATTCTGAAAGTATATTAACTACTTGAATACTTACTTTACTTAAGTGCATGTAGAGCATGCATTTTTTTCCTTGTGAGTTCACACTTATTGGCTATGATTATGCGGTGTGAGCAGTGTACTGTAAATCTAAGGGAATCATTATTTACTGCGGATGTGAAAGAAATATTACATAATAATTGGGAATAAATATGACGTCATATGATTGAACATGTGCAATATTGTAGATGCCGAAACATTATATTGTATTAAAGATGTTAACATTACATTGCAGATGCCAAAACCTTATGATGTAGGTGCCAAAACATCGTATTGTAGATGTTAACATTGTATTGTATAGATGATTAACATTTTTTGCATTCCCGAACAAAATAATAAAAATCCTACTAACTTCATTCAAAAGAATTTAAATGTTCTTTTTAAGGACACGAGTTTTTTTTATTATAGTCGACTTGGGTTCTAGAAGTATAATGTATATATACGGTGATATTATTACATTTTTTGCGCACGCTAAACAATAGGCTGTTGTTGTCGTTTTTGTCTAAATTTTTTAAAATATATATCATCATCACAGAAATATATCCATGATCTCTTATTGAAGGAGGAACATTTTTCGATAAATTGCAGATTTTTTATGTAGTTTAAGTCTTATGCATTGTATATAGTTATAATACATGTGTGAGAGATACAATAATGGAATTTAATTACCATGTCCAAGGATGTACATAGGAAGGATGTATCTAATTTCTATTATTATATATCGTTTCGATGAACATAAAATGAGCTATCGTTAAAAAATTATCTTCAAAAAGACACCATGTTTTAACAATAACATTAATAAGAGATGAGGAAAAGCCAACAACAAGGTGAATGATCACAAAGATAATCCGAATAAATGTACACATGAAATAGCATGTTAACATGTTCACATGTAGTAATTCTTTTTTAGACATGTACAGTGTACATATA
>JAQGAK010003184.1:0-16128 GCA_034696945.1 Lipothrix lubbocki
ATAAATACAAAATAAATACAAAATAAATACAAAATAAATACAAAATAAATACAAAATAAATAGAACATATTGAAACATTTCCAGACCATAAAGCTTCCAGTTCGTAACGGGAGCCACACTCGCGCCGCACTGGAACAGTTCCGTCGAATCTTTATTGCCCATTATCATGGCAGTTAAATATCCACCGTAGCTCCAGCCCCAAACTCCAATCTTCCGCTCATCAACGAAGTGTAAGGAGTCTCGCAGGTACCTTTCGTACGATCCAGGAAAACACACACAAAAAATCCAAGGGGGAATGTTAATACATACAAGCTCTAAACCCCGGTGATAAAGTACGAACGTCTGGTCCTGACAGAAATAAATGGCCATAATGAGTACCTGACAACTTCAATTTGGTCGGCGGCCTCCAAGACGCCGACCTTGTAATAAACTTTGTGCTGGAAATCCCAGCCCCTGCCGCCACTTCCTCGACCATCAACTTGAGCCACGATAAAGTCCTTCCTGCTCGCCAAATAAGTCCCAAAATCCACTCCCCACCGATCCAGCACCAGTTGGCTTCCCGGACCGCCGTAACTTCAAAACCAATATCATTAAATCAATTTCTATCAAATATATATTGGACGACCCCAGCTTTTTCCTCCAATTTTTCTTGGATTTTATTCCGAATCGATGCAGAAAATGAGCAATATAGATAATGATATTATAAATAATTTCCTTCATTTTACTCCAGGGAATATTGAACTTTTACAAGATTTTCTGTACGACTTATTTGAAACAACGATGCTATAAGTAGTGTTAGCAAAATAAAAATGCCCTTTCAATTTCTGCCCGCCCTGCTGAAAATGCCCTTCCCACTGGGCAAATGCCCAAAAAATCTGATTATGGAAGAAAATTGAAAATGCCCGATTTTGGGGAGAAAACTGGGCATTTTGGGCAGAAATCCTAGCATTTTGGGCATTTTCCCAATTTTTTCGAAAAGTTCCACAAATAAATAAAATGGTATAAAAGACAAACTATCGTCAATAAATTGGTAATAATTAGTAACAATAAGTTAAATAAATTTCTAAATACGGTAAATATATGTCGCAAATATATTCAGAAACAAATTTCAAAAATAATCAAAATGTTTGCAAAAATTGGCCTGAAAACTTAAAATGCCCAAAATTTCCCCCGATTTCCTGTTTGAAAATGCGAATGCCCAAAATGCCATTATGCCCTTATTTTGCTCTCAACTGAAAATGCTTAAAATTTTGCCCTATTTCCTGCTTGAAAATGTCCAAAATGCCAATGCCCCAAATGCCAATGTCCCAAAGGCAAATGCCCCAAATGCAAATGTCCCAAATGCCGATTCCCCAAATGCCTATGCCCAAAATTCCATTATGCCGTCATTGTGCCCTCAACTGAAAATGCCCAAAATTTTGCCCTACTTCCTGCTTGAAAATGCCCAAAAGCCAAAATGCGAGTGCCCAGAATGCCAATGCTCGAAATCCCAATGCCCAAAATGCCATTATGCCTTACTTTGCCCTTAACTGAAAATGCCCGAAATGCTGTCGTATTTTGGGCAGGCGAGATGCCCAAAATGCCTTGGCATTTTGAGATTGCCAGCTATAGTTATAGGAAAGTAAAAATGTGGTGCAAAGCATCGGAAATGCAGTACAACTTCCTTGTGCAAAATTTGAAAAAGTTTGTAACGGCGTCGGAATTATAAAAATTCAAGAAACGACATAGGGATTGCAAAATAAGAGTCCAGATGCCGCAAAAGACCACCGGAATCATCAAAGTTTCATGCAACGACGCCAAGATTTAAAATTAAACAACTTTCAAATTATTTTTCAGAAACCAAAAACTAAACAAAATTGCTATGACATACAAACTTTGAAAACTATATTTTGGTATTGGACTTTTAAATAATTGCATCTCTAATTCTAAAAAAAATGTTAATGGACAATATGGCGTCGGAATTGTAAAACTTGTAAACTTGAAAAATTCTGCACGATGATGCCAAATAAAAATTGGGAAATCCGGATAGAAAAAGTTGAACCGTATGGGATGAGAAAGCGGAAAACAAGGGAACTAAAAGTTTACTAAATGAATTAAATAAACATTTGACAAATCAAGAGAGATCGAGTGAGCCTCTGTAACTTACACGTTGAGGACGAGGGGATATTTAGTAATTTCGTTCTCGCGGAGTCCTGGCGGCAGGAGCATCCGGACTTGAACCGTGTGACCCGCATTGAGCTGAACGTCAAAAGTTTTTAATTTCGGGAATGCCATCTTGCTGCTTGAATCCCTCAAGGCATCGTTATTCTGCAACATCTGCGGGACACAACAACAACAACATCCTCATCATCATCATCAAAGGCTCGTTAACATTAGGCGAGCTCTAATAAGCTTTTACTCCAACATTTCATCCTTTAATCGCTTCCTTGGGTCTAATTCTCCGGGCCCATTTAGTCTTTCCTTTGGAATTAGCCCATTATACACGTTGAGGAACATTCAGGAAATAAAAAAAAACTGGAAATATTAAAATGTACAAACTTAGGGAAATCTACAAAAACGGTGAAACAATATTCAAAACAATATACAAAATTAGTTCTTTACGTAATAAAACCCAACAAAATCTAGAAAAAATTCAATGAAATTTCAAAAAATTCCGAAACAGAATAACTGAAGATGATAAATCTCTGAAACAGCAGCAGGAGTAAGTTTAAAACCAAAGGAAAAGAAGACAAGCAACTTTTTACGGGAAAAAAACTGAACCTGAATAAACGTCAATTCCGTCGGAGTGACTCGTCCGAGTGCCACAAAGGGCACGTCCGGACCGCCGCATTCCACAGTCACTAGGGATTTGTTCGGACTGAATTTGACGGTCGTCACGAATGAGCAAGATTTATTTCTTCCCAGAAGAGCATTCCCCGGATCCTCCCAAACCTTGGCATTCTCTTCCTGCTCCTGCGTTTTTTTCGGCCGGCCAGAATGATCCTCCCAGTAGCTCCCTTCCCCAGACCCGCCAGCGCTCATCCCGGATGACTCCGATCCGTAGTTACTCTGTTTATGACTCCCGCCCTTCTGATGCGTCGTCTTCATCTTCACGGACTTGTCCAAGTTCTCCTTCTGCTGCGACGGCGGAGGCGTCCACGTCCTGTTCTCCCGCGTGGCCACTCTGGGGGGAATTATCGGCTCCAGCGACGGGGAGGTTGGGCAGGAAAGGCATTCTGGAATGTGCTCCATAAATGGCATTTCCACTCGGAGCCGGTAGAAACGACGCTCTTTGGGGGCGACAGAAGGAATCCCAAGGAAATATCTGCATAAGCATTTGCAACAAATTTTGGAACTTTAGTCATCAAGTAAATCAGTCGGGCTTCAAACTTTCCCAACCTACGAAGATAGAGATCAAATAAAGATGCTGTCCTGAAAGCCGATGACAAAGGTAAGAACAGTCATCATGAATACACTGAACTCTGGCTATAAGAGAACGCTATAAATCACCAAAATCAGTCTCTTATATTTGAATTCTCTTATAGAGAAAGCTAGTACGCATATAACTACGTATGATATGTGGACCCAAAAGATCTTACAGAGAGAGAGTTCTCTTATATGGAGATCTCTAGAATTCTTCGGATTACCAAAGACTCATGAAGAGGGAAGATGTCACTCTAAAACTTATTTCAAATACAACAATTCCTACTATACTGAAACAAGAACGCTGTAAATCACCAAAATCAGTCTCTTATATAGGGACTCTCTTATAGAGAGAGCTAGTATGCATGTCCATCTGTGATGTACTATCTATTATATGCGGGCCCAAAGGATCTCTTACAGATAGAGTTCTCTTATATGGAGATCTCTTATACAGAGAGTTCTCTTATATATGGAGATCTCTTATAGAGAGAGTTCTCTTATATGGAGATCTCTTATAGAGAGAGTTTTCTTATGTGGATATCTCTTATAGAGAGAGTTCTCTTATATGGATATCTCTTATACAGAGAGTTCTCTTATACGGAGATATCTTATAGAGAGAGTTCTCTTATGTGGATATCTCTTATAGAGTTCTCATATACGGAAATATCTTATAGAGAGAGTTCTCTTATGTGGATATCTCTTATAGAGAGAGTTCTCTTATATGGAGTTCTCTTATATGGAGTTCTCTTATATGGAGTTCTCTTATATGGAGTTCTCTTATATGGAGTTCTCTTATATGCAGTTTTATTATATGGAGATCTCTTATAGCGAGAGTCCGGTGTAACCAGTTTAAAATATAATGGGAAAATTTAATTATTAGTCAATTATACTCCACAGCAAATTTTAATTATTACATTTTTTAGTAAATTGAAACTTATTAATGGTAATTTCCTTGAGTTGCAATTTGCAATGTCCGTGTGACTAAACTGACGAGGCTTCAGTTTAGCACGACGGGAGTATCCTGTAGTTCATTAGTCTAATGTAGTTTTATCCCTGTAATTTAAATTCTATAGTGTAGCCCTAATTATGTAGAGAAATGTAGTAATACTCATACTCACTGATGATATTCTTTTTGGTTCTTCCTTCTTTAACATCAACTTTGATGTAATGAATCTATTTTATAGAGATGAAACCTATGGTCGTTGAAGCGTCAAATATAACTATCTCCACTCAGTTGCTAAAATATGCAATAAGAATGACTACAGCGTCCAAATTTTATTTTTAAAGTTTGGTATACAAAAGTAACTATCCCGTTTTTATACCATTGCAATCGCACATATTGCGGTAGAAACTGCTGGAATATTTCCCCTTTTTCAACAACATGCAATAAGACTTGTTAGCAGTAGTTTTCCATAGCAGCAGCGGGATTTTGCTTGCCGTATGAATGTTATACTAAACAATGTAAACAATGCGCCATTCTTTTAAGCGACATAGTCCGTTTTGAATGTTAATATTTGTGAAATATCTTGTAACCGTAGTCATTCTTGCATTATTAGCAACTGTGTGGATAGTTATAATCGCCTCATTAACGACTGCATAAGTAAAAATTATAATTGTTGATAATTGTCGAAAATATTTAGATCTTCTTATCTAATCTTTTTGGAATAATTTGAACTAATAATAACTGCTGTGGATATTTAATTGAAGAAATGTGATTTGTTTCTTTATTCTTTGAAGAGTTTCAATGATTCGTGAGTTTAGGCCGAATATTCCTACTCAGCTAGTTGGGATATGTTGTTTAGATTGGGTAAATTAAGGAGAGAGAAATTTTTTAGTTGCGGGTATTTTTCAATTTCGATTTTTATGAAGATTTTAGTGATCAAATGTAGTTAATCAATTTAGAATTTGCTCATTTAGATTTGCTGTACTTAGCTCTTCGTGTGGTGGCAGTTGCTGTTGTTGATCTTTGGGTAGAGAGTTAAGGAGTGGCGTTAATGAGATTAACCGGATCATGGACGTTATGCCGGTTTAATATTTTAAGCTATAGTGGATTAGCCTATTCGCAACGTTGTAAATTTTGCGTATTAAGTCGAATTATTAGCAAACGTGGTTTAAAGTTTTAACGGTGGAAATCCCATTGAATCAATATTTTGGTTCTTTACGGGACTCGTTGAGGTTTTCCCCAGGTTGTCATGCTATGATATGCACATACCTAAACTATATTTAGTGTATGTGTTGTGTGTCTGTACCCAAACGTGAGTTGTGTTTTGCCCTATATGTGTGGTGATATAAAACATATGGAATTCATTGGCCCTATAGACATTTAGACAGTCGAGGTGTTGTATTTGGGTATGTCCCCCAGAAATTACCTGCGGAATCGGTTTGCTTCATCGGCGTACGTTAAAGGGTACACCCATATTGCATTCGGACATGTTGCATAGCTTATATACACCCTTATGTATTAGGCTGACGCGCATATACTTTGTGTATACACCTCACACCTGAGATTCCCATATGTAAGTATAGGCAGGAGCATGTATATATGCATCCGTTTAGAGTTCCTATGGTCGTATATTTATACAATTGACACTGTCCAGTTATGCTCGCGTTGGCTTTACTTTGCTTCTCCGAAAAGAGAGAATGATGTCACCATGGAACTTCTTATTGCTCCGTATGTACGCTATTGATGGAAAAGTAAGTCATTGTCGACGTCGCAGGCCCAACTTTCTTGTTCTATTTTCCCAACTCTTCGTCTTCTTCCTTCCCTATTTCTACTATGTGTTCCCGCAGTAGCTTTCCCTTCTCCTCCTTTCACTTGCATGCTCCCATTGTATCCTGCTCGCCGCTCTCATTTTTCCAAATGTTTCTCCGACCGTGGTGTCCACATGTGCTGGAGATCGTTATGTATTTTTGTGCGGGCAGATACGAATCGGCACATTTTTACTGTAGAAAACTCCGAGTACATAGGACATACATATGCTCAAATAACAAGAGATTTAGAAAAAAATATTGAAGTTTGTGCCAAAAATTCACAAAATTGTTACGGATATGTAGAAAACGTTTGCCAAAGATTTCCGTGTCCAGCTAATATATTCATCAGAAAAACCGGATTAATCCCACACATTATGTAACAAGTGTACGCAAAAGGATGGAAATAGTACAGGAATGCAAGCAAACATGTGTATATCGTCGTTGAAGATACAAACACAAACACTTTTCGACTAGCTAAAAAGCAAAACTGAATGCTGCTAGCCATGTTTTTCTAGAATTTATTGTCAACAAATAAGGACAGGCCGTTAAAAATGCATGGCAGAAATTTCATTATCAATATAAAGCATAACTGCAATAAAAATTCCGCGCTATGGAAAAATTTGTCGCGTCATAAGAAACCTCATTACATTTGTTCATTTTTGCATCTCATATTTATGAAAAATTCGCTCGGCAGTAGCATTCATTTTTGCACTTTAGTAAATGTGCAGATGTTCATATTTGCTTCTTCAACGACAATATAATAGTTTTTAATCCAACTCCCCAACATCAGTCAATAGTTTATCCAATTTAATAATTACAAAATAAAGCGTGGAGTGATTTGCTGTAATAGAGGAATGCCTTATTTTATAAAACTTTGAGAAAATTTTATCTGTACTGAAAACAACAACCACAGTAGGAGTAGCAGTAGTACTAACAGCAGTAGCACCAGCAACAACAGCAATGAAACAAAGTTTTAAATACATTATGAATGTAAAATCTGTAGTAGCTGTAGTAGTACAGCACTTGGTTGTTGTTGTTCCGCTGCGTTCTTCCAAGTTCCAACGTTACAGCGTCTGTATATAAAAGTGTAATAGTACATAATTTATACATGACATCACACATATATACATCTTCATTATATACAACTGTACCTATGTCTTATATGCATAATTATATATGTTATAGTAAGTATAGATGTGCTACATACACTCTCTCCCTCGGACTCTGTTTGTTGTGCTTCTTCAAGTACTCCATGATTCTACTCCATAGAGTTACATACAGTGAACTTGTTGAGTCCTCATTGAGAGACACTTGAGTCGCTCTTAAAGCTGTCTCTTCACACACAGTTTGCAGCTTTGTCTGCAACTTAACACGGCTGCTTACGAACTTCTATCCCAGCCTTTTCAGCATATCCGACATCTTGACATATGCTTTGCTATGGGCCGTTGTAAAAGTACATATGGCTCAACTTGATGTTTTATATATATAATTACAAGCAGGAACGACGTTACGACCAACTTTTACTCTATCTGTAACATATAGTGTTGATGTAGGCGGACAGGATCGTTGGAGGAATTACTGAATAGCGAAACAAGGGGAAAGTTATACAGGAGGAGACAACGCATAGGGATCACGGGTTGAAGGAAAGAGAAACAAAAAAAGTTGGACACTACTCTAAATTTTGTATTGAGCTTCTTGTACCATTGCGACGACTATTGCTTCACATTACATTAGATTACGACCTTTTCGTTTCTCTTCGCCTTTCTCTTTATCTTCTTTTTCTTTCTCCATGTCTCTCTCTCTCTCTCTCGCTCTTCATTCTCTTCTTCCACGTTGCTTATGAACAGGAACATGAGCAAAGACTGTGAAAGACGGCGGAGAGAGGAGCGTTAGGAGACTAAACGAAGGAGCATGTTCCCACACACGGTTTGAGCGTATTACGGAAAGAGCATAGTGCCTCAATTGCCATAACCCGCACACTGGACGCTGAGGATGGATATTGCAGTAGATTTTTGCGTAAGATGTTGGGTTTCTGTATTACGGAATATCTTTACCTATATCTTCGCTATATAAATCCAAGGTGTAGGGCTGCAGTATGTTTAAGTCCATTCCATATAGGAAATATATATCGTACATATATGCTTATGTGTGTTATACATACGTAAATGAAACGGACAAATCTCCGGGATATATATTCAACAGAATAAATGCGGGTTTTATATTCGCGCGATACACATCTCGTCCAGTGTGCGGTATACCCCTGCGATTTTTATACCCAAAATTCTTCCTACGACACATAAGAAACGGCCACTTGCCCTTCCTTATTCTCTCCCCACTACTACTCCATTGCTGATCTTTTCCCTTTTCTACTCCTCACTTACACTCATTTTTTAGTTTCTCATGTATTCCCCTACTTTGTACTAAACCGTTTATTCTTCTATATTTTGTAATTTCTTGGGTATTTCTCTATTTGTACTTTCTCCGCTACTTTTTTGTCTTGTACTTTCTCGGGAATTTCTCTTTTTTGTAGTTTGTGGTGGATTTCTCGGTTTGGTAGTTTGTGGTGAATTTGTCTATATTTTGTAATTTTATCGTGTTTTTCTATATTTTGTACTTTCTCGGGTATTTTTCTATTTTGTACTTATCCGTGTATTCCTTCATT
This sequence comes from Lipothrix lubbocki, assembly GCA_034696945.1. Classification (NCBI taxonomy): domain Eukaryota; kingdom Metazoa; phylum Arthropoda; class Collembola; order Symphypleona; family Sminthuridae; genus Lipothrix; species Lipothrix lubbocki. Next base: position 8,816 of record JAQGAK010003184.1, read on the forward strand.
TTATACTTATCCGTGTATTCCTGCATTTTGTACTTTCTCGCGTATATCTCTATAATTCAGTTTTACGTGTGTAATCCCTTGTACATAGGTTGTTGTATGGACATTTATATGGTCACGGTTTATGTTCTACTGCATGTAGTAGTAATAGCTGCCGCGTATTACAAAATATATATTATTGGTCCTGGCTCTCGTCCGTCCTACTCCTTTCCGCTCTACGCCAACAACCATAAAAATGGCTCCTTTCTCCTCTTTCCTGGGTCGTATCATAAAAACACTGACTGTACCATAATATTTTGTGTACCTTATGTATGTACGTTATGTGTGTACCTTGTGCAAGTACCTTTCACCCTTTCTCTCGCTTTCTATTTCTATTTCTCTCTCTCTCTCTCTCTTCCTCTTACTGTCTCTCTCCCTCTTAGCCGTTCACTTCACTGTCATCCTCCTGACGCTGCTGTTGTTTTAACAAAAAGCAAAATTCACTTAGGCCATAGTTTGTTTCCGTTTGAGCTGTAGACACTGATTTCCAATCATGTTTGGGATTTCCACGCCTGTTGAAACACATATATTCCGGTAATTCTGACAAGTGTTTCCAACGCTGTGGTAACCGAATGCCAAGTTGAGGGAACCTGTGCAACATCATGGTAACCTGATGCAATATGATATGTTAACCTTTGTGTATGGTAAACATATACTTATGTGTACATACATATACCTTCATATAATGTACAAGATATGCATACCAAATATAAGCTCATCTCAATATCCCGCCGTGTGTAACATGGGAAACGCTTTGACGCCTTGTACTATTAGCATCGGTAACACCTTGTAGATGTTCCATATTTAACATACAAGGTATAGTTTTCGATGCCCTCTATGTAAACCTCGATATTTTTATTATAACACTGCAACACATTGATATTCAAAGTATAACAGAGGAAACACTTGAAGATACCTATATACCATATGTACTATATAGTAAACGCCTAGAAGCAACCTGACGAAAACGCATATATGCTGAACATACATATGTAGGGAATTCCCATGATTCATAATAGAAACCTAGAAAATCCTGCAAAAACCTACAAACAAGAATGAGCAATGTAAGAATAAGAAACCTAAGCACATATATATAAAATCGTATTTGCTGTAGTAAATGCATATAACTATATACATCCTATAAGGATATAGCCAGGGTAACCTCTTTATTTGCCCTACACAGACATTACGTATTTAGCGTCTAACGTTTTGATAGCCAAAGCTGTACACACTCAGGCCGGATTGCACGGCAAGCCGTCTTTATATATTTTGGGGATAAAACCATGTGCTATGTATGTAGAGTAAAATAGACGAGAAGGCTAGGAAGAAGGCTTCTGCTCCTTGTGTTGTTGTTGAAGAGCAGGCTTTTGCTCATTGCAAAGAACAAGCCTGCGGCCTACATTTCCCCAACTCAAGAGCATGTGTGCATGTATGGGAGCATTATCGGGGCAAGATTAAGGGTTCCTCGCAGTCTTGACACACATGGTGTGCTTTATTTGAGCTTCTAGTGTCTTTGTCTTTTGTTTCTTCCTCTTTTACTTCATTGTCCTCTGCTGCTCCTTACAATGAAGGAGGAGTAGGATCTCTCACAGCATGTATACCTAATAGTAGGAGGGTATACATTAAGAGATACCAGGATAACTTTTTTTATATACACACAAAGCGCACTGCTGCATTCACTCTTATCCTTGTTATTGTGTGTATTTTTTTCTCCTTTACCGAGACGACAAAAAACAATAGAGGAGTAGGGAATGAGAATAGTCTGGAAAATCGCCTTTATTTCTTTAAGCTTCTGTATTCCCTCCTACAGTTTGTCTCCGTGTTGGTCTTTAGCATGGGATTGTCCGTTGTTCTAGAGCTCGTCCGTATGGAATTTTCTCTATGACACTGGCATATAAAATTTTCTCTGTTGTTTCTTCATGTACAACTTTCCATGTATTTCTACCATATGAGATTTTCTGTGTACTTCTACCATATGAGATTTTCCATGTATGCACTTCTACCATATGAGATTTTCTATGTACTTCTACCATATGAGATTTTCCATGTACTTTTACCATACGAGATTTTCTATGTACTTCTACCATATGAGATTTTCCATGTAGTTTAACCATGTTAGACTTTCTATCTACTTCTACCATGTGAGACTTTCTATCTACTTCTACCATGTGAGATTTTCTATCTACTACCACCATATGAAGTTTCGTATAAACTTTCACGATGTTAGTTTTCCTATGCAGTCATACCGTGTAAAACACATTGTGTATATTTTCGCACCGTATAAACTATCATGTAGGATCTCCACCATTAGATTGTCCTTTTCTCGGTAGAAAATCCACGGTATGATTTTCTCGTAGTAGTTGCATGAGTTTTTATTTCAACGAAATAGTCCTCCCTACAGTTCGTCTATCGTCCGTGGAAGTAACTACATTACAGGATTATGGCGTTTGTAAATAACTGGAGATAAAAGCTGTATGTCTATGCATGCACATTTCTTATAAGTATATAAGGATCACGAAAGCGATGGGCATAGCCGGGGTAGACATTGTTATGGTATGGTTGCTGTTATTTGCTATGTCAGACGTTACATAGTTACACAGACACACACACACTGCAAATAATTCCGAAAGCGTGCTCTTTAACCCGCCGTAGACAGTTGACTGCAGTGGCATTGAAGTAAACGTATAGTTACGACCGTGTATGTGAGCCGTAATTATATGTAATGAACGTGTACTTATTCCTTTATATTTATATACATACAGATTATAGCCTTATCTATATGTATTACATTATTATAAAAAGTTGTACTTTTTTACACAAATTTCATACATTCTAAACCTACATATGAGGTGCTCCCGTATATAGAACACATGCATTTAACATAAACCTAGATTCTTACATACTCGTCTGGCATGGTATGTGATGAACAATGCTAAAGTTATGAACAGTGTTATAAGCATATAGGACACTGCCCATATAATATTGCCTGTATTCAGTATACCATGTATGCTTTATACATGTATATACATATGTTAGCACTATAAATATATGATGTACATGTCCTGAATATCCTTTGTACTTACATACCTACAGTACACATTTCCATTAGAAAGCATACATTTACACATTCAAGCACGATTTTCCCCTTTGCACAAAATTCTCCCGGATATTCCTCCACTAATAACGTGTACTCCAGACTTAATTCCACATAAGCTTCCTTTTTCGCAGTATGCTGCATCTAGTAGTCCTAGTAGTTCAGCGCATTCATTGTAGGGAAGATGTTCAGAGTTCTTGTCTGTCATTTTTTCCCAGCCATATGGTTCTAATACTAGAGAAATGATAAATGAAACGAAAAGTATAAACTCATGGTAAACATCTTCAAAATCCACACTGCAATGAAATGAACGCGATTCTCTGATGAATTGGGGATTTTGGTTGATAACAATTCAAAAATGGGCTGATTAACTCAATTGTGTTGACGCATAGGGTCTGCATTATTGCATTAAAAATATTATCTATGTACTGACTGAACATATTTTGATCAGCTGTGAAATATTTATACAAATATACAACTACATGAAGTTTCTACATTTAATTAAACATTGATATCAAATTTGTGTATGTACACTATAAATATGGGTATGAAGAAGTATTATCGTGATCAAATATATTCTGTTGGAGAAACGTCAAATTTGTATTAAAACCTAGGCTGTGGGAATAGGAACGACGAGCAACTATTTATAGGGCAGAGTATAAAAACACGTAAAAAATTTGCATATTTAAATTTGATGTCATCAGTATTTACATAAAAAATAAGGTTGTACATTTTCATATAAAAGTGGATACACAATGTTTCGCTTGAACAAAAATAGTTTGCGCCTATTTGCAGATGATCACGCTCCCCTGGAAATAGGTGTGTCCCTGTAAATTTTTTTCGTATCCATCAAAAGTTTGTATATTCTTGGTCCAATCTGTTTCATTTGGGCATACATTACTTGTATAACCATCACCAATGAATAACGAAATACAAACCAATAGGTATAACCAAACGCGTAAGTACAAAATCGAGAATAACAATAAAGGAGGAACCACCCGTGCACAATATGAACACAAAACACAAATATTACACAACAATTCGTTGTTAGACCCAGGAGAAAATTTGTACTTATATTTGCCGCGAGGAAAAAATTTGCATGTTAAAAATAGCGTACAACGTTAGCATATAACGTACTTAATGTCTGGGCTTGTTTTACATAGTGGACGTTGCGAAATACGGGGGAAAGTATTTGTCGGCTTGTATGCATCATATATGTATATGCCACTTTAATATATAGGCATATAACATATGCATGCAATCCTGACATTTAATTTATGTATGCGGATGTACACGCCACTTTAGAGCTTAGAATATAAATGTTAATGCCCATATTTGTATATGGTCATATGCAGCATTGGCAGGATACAACGTGCTTCTTTAATGGACACTTCTGTCATGTGTCATTAAGGTAAAAGGTGATAATTGCCGGGAGGACGATGAAGGGACATTTGCATTTATATTATCACATGGGGAAAGAACTTGTACATGTGTCTCTAGAGTTTGCGGCGTGTTTACTTGTCGATACACTCAAGGTTTATGGCATGTAGTGTCGGTGGAGATGCAAAATGAGCTATCTACATGTGGGTCTAGCTGCAAAGTAGGACATCCACCGCCCTTATTTTAAGTGCAAGGTGTGGGATAACTTTACTATAATTTACAATTGCCTAACAGTTAAAATTTTAAATACAAAAGCTCCCTCTGTTCCCAGGTTCTAATGCAATTTAAACGTTATATCCTATCCTGCACTGAATTAATGGTGGATATCTAATTTTGCATGTAGGTTCACAGGGAGATATCCTACTTTGCATCTCCATAACGACAACGATATTCTTCCAAGTGGTTTTGAAGGTGTGAAATAATAAACAAGAAAAATGTCATAACGTAGGAATAAGAACTGGTAATTAGATTTGAAGTCCATACTTATAGTTTTCAACAAGTACACTGAACTCTCGCTATAAGAGAACACTATAAATCACCCAAATCAGTCTTTTATATAGGAATTTTCTTATAGAGAGAGCTAGTATGAATATAACTATGTATGATATGTGAGCCCAAAGGATCTCTTACAGAGAGAGTTCTCTTATATGGAGGTCTCTTATAGCGAGAGTCCGGTGTATATTCGCTAGTTGGTTGAGTCATTTGTGGGATCTGTAATGGTTTAAAGCCCAGTTGATAGAGGTTCAGAATCGATTAAAATAAAGAAAAAATAGAAAAAATAGACTGTCAGCTGTGGAAGTAGGTGTTTTGCATAGGGATTCATAGTCATTTGAAACGAGTTGACATTTTTCAATAGCTGTTCTATATAAATGAAATTCTTGATAATGTAATAAAATTTCTATGGCGATCGATAATCAATGCCGTCAATCAGTTTATGATACGTGGATTTTTGTTACCCGTGAAAAAGCAATTATATTACGATACGTTTTCTCATTTCTTTAATAATTTCAATCTTTAAAAAATTGTCCATGATATACTTATAGATTACGAAATTTAAGGAATCAAAAATCTGTTCTTGCTCTTCAAATTTTGCCAAATGTGCTTTAACTTTGTTCGCAATTTTATTTTGTTAACAATTCTATCAAACGATTTGGCCAATTTAACTTATGACGGCAACACGATTTTCGTTAAATTTTTTTCGTAATTTTATTGCATTTTTTCTAAAATTTTCTAAAATTTTCTAAAATTTACTAAAATTTAGTAAAATTTGCTAAAAATTACTAAAATTTGCTAATTTTTTTTGGTAAATATTCAAACTCTAAGCAAACTTGCCATTTTGTGGAATATTAGGTAACTTTGCCATATCAAACGGCAAACAATATGCGTAAAGTTTGCATGAAATTGAAAAAAATTGAAAATAAATCAACTTTCCTCAAAATGGGAATAACAAAATAATTTAAGAGATAAAGGATAAAAACTATATACTAAAACGTAGCAAATGTTTAGAAAATATGATAAAAATGGGGGAAAATTTGTTAAAATAAACAAAATTAAATATGAAATTTAAAAATTAAATCTAAAAAACCAAACCATGAAAAACAGCAATTGTACAAAAACAAATTCTCTGTTTATGTGATTTGCTTAGGGGCGAGCCAACTCTGCTCGGGGGCTTTGAAGAGACGGACTTTTAGGGGACATTCTCATGATGATCATGACAATGACAATGATGATGATGGTGGTGATGGTGATGGTGGTGGTGATCAAAATCAAAAATGAAAATCAGAAAAATGTGAGAGAGATTTTTGAGGATAATATAAACACACACAATCAACCCTGCAAAAAATAGGAGATGGCATTTATTAAACTATAAAACAATTTCAAAAAATTTAAATATTATATTAAATTCGTATAGAAAACAAAAGCTTTTTCTTTTCAAAAATCCTTTTCTAACGCTCCAATATTCCGACTCCTTCGACTCTTCTATTTGTAATAATCTTCTCTATCTCTCTCTCTCTCTCTATCAAAATCTCTCACACACGCAGTCACGCAAATTCGGAATTTACCTCACTGTTTTAAAAGGGACCAAACCACTCTTACACTACTACTGGTTCGTATATAATTATTCACTTTTTCAAAATTATTCTTGGATTGTCTCGCTTTTTCTTCTTCGGGGAAACGCTCTTTTCTATAATATGTATTGTACATTTTACAATGCAGAAAGCTATTTCGCTCACATTTTCTATTATCAGCTCTGCTGCTGCCTGCATGACTGTAGATAAAACAAAGTTTTTGTATTAATTAATTTGCTGCCGCCGCATAGAAATTCGCAATATTTATAAGGTGGAATGGAACTCTTAGAATTTAGGAAAGCTGTTCTTTGCTTTAAATATAATTGTATTCATAGTGTATCGTCTTTGAATATTTTGTCCTGTGGTGTCTTGGAAATCTTTCCAGTCTGTCTGGCTTTATTCATTAATCTTGCATACTTTACATGTGTATTATAGGGTGGGAAATTAATTTCGGTTTTATTTTAAATTTGCTGAAAAACATTTACTGACAAATAATTATGAGCTTGAAAACTCATTAAATTCGCAAATGATAAAGCTACAATTAAAATGAGTGCTTATATAATAAATAATGGTAATAAATAAATAATAATAAATAATATAAATAATATAAATAAATAAATAATAAATAATATAAATAAATAAATAATAAATAATATAAATAAATAAATAATAAA
>JAQGAK010003185.1:0-16120 GCA_034696945.1 Lipothrix lubbocki
TTAACTTTAAATGTTATGTAATTAGGTATTTTACCTTTTTATAATTACTTACATATAGTAATTTTTGGGTCTAACAACTACACCGGCCCCTCTGATTCTCGATCCTCGAGAATAAGTATTCTTGGTTTTCTCATTTGAGTAATCAACCTTATTTGTAATATATGTACTTACGATTCTTAATTAAATTGGCAATTAATTCAATAGGAACCTCATCTTATTTTAATTAATATATTCTTTCCTCAAGTTTCAATTCATTATAATTATACTTAGATATAGTAGTAATTAATTGTTTACTTTTATCAGTTACTCAAATTAGAAGTGATAGTCAAGTTAAAATTCTTATCATTTTCATACGTCATTAATTTGTATTATAAAATTGGGTTCTTATCTTTTATATAGTTTTATTTCCTATTGTCTAATAAGAGTATTTTTACTTTATGGTTTTCAACTTAGATATAAAATAATTATTTTAGTCTTTCTATTTTACTTGTAGAATAAATTATATAGAAGTCGAGATATTGGTTCCAGTCGAAGTGAAATCAGTCTGATTAGTGAAGTTAGTCTTAGTTCTTTTTATTAAATTACGGAAGGTTAAAATTACTCAGATATACGTATTCAAAATTCAACTTTGGCTTTTGGTGTCAGTATTTTCTTCTTAGTGTCTTCTTCTCTTTATTTTCTCAATATTCATTCTCCTTATTGGCCTTGTAATTTAGCATTACACTGGGACAATACTTCAAGATCCATTTAACTTCTTGTTTTGTGAAGTTATTTGGATTTCGGAATTGTTTTTCCAGGCGATGGTAAAAGTCCCCATGACGATTGATGTCTTCTTCTGTTGGATTCTCGGACTTAAAAGTAAATTCAATATAACTATCCTTGTTAGTTCCAAAACGGATGTTTTCTTGTAGAAAAGTCATGTTTTGGTACATGAATCTCGAAGCGAATCCTATGGTTTCTTCTAGTTGTTCTTTATACATCAATATAATCCGTGTAGAACGTCGTCGATTTTTGGTAAATGGAATTTTTCCTGTTGAGTCAGTTGTTATTTCTCTACTAGGAAGAATGAACTTCAGGTTAATAATTCCATAATAAAGACCTTCTTGTTGATTGAGATTCTCCAGAATCTCTAGGATTATTCTTTGAAAATGCAGGATGGTTTCCAATATTCCCGAGGATTCTTACCATTTGATTTTGATGGTCCACTTTGAAGTATTTTCCATGAGGGGTTTATTGGTTTTATTCCAATCCTCAGGATGATGGAAGTTGAAGTGAAATTTACAATTTTGTTGTCCTTCCGCTTCTGGATCGTCACATGGACACTGGTTTCCAAGTTGTCGTATAATGGAGTCATATAGAGGCGGGAACCTTAGAGCCGTATGGATGGTAATTATTGGGTTGTAAGGGCGATGTTCATAAGCAGTCTTCGTATCATCTATTTGTAATACCCTTCGGACTGCTTCAGTAATGTGATGAAATAATTTTGTTTGGTTCCCATTGATGGTAATATAATAATATTGATATTTTGGTGCGGGACGAAGAACCGCTATAGTCTCATAAGAAATGTCGATTCTAATGGTAAAAGATTGTTTCCTTACAAGAAACTCATTATAAAGAGCAAGGACACAATTTCCATAACTATTACTAACTTGGTCTTGAATAGTAGATTCACTCAAATTAAAGATATCTATTTTTGGAACTGGATTGATGACAATTTCTCTACTTATGATACTAAGATCATATTTATCTACTACTTGAGTAGCTAACATATTGATTAATTATTTGAGAGAGAGTTTAGATTTTTCACTAAAAAGTTTAAACGTTTTAATTAACTCAATTATCCTATTTAAATGCTTACGTTATTATTATCCTTATTATTATTATTATTATTCTTATTTTTATTATTATTTTAAATTTATTCTTTTTCAATCTTCTTAATTACAAATCGCTTATATTATTAATGTTGTTGTTTCGTATTTATTGAAAATAATTACTATCAAATATGATACTCGTATTTTATTTGATTACTTAATATACTTAATTATACTAGTTGACTTATTCTATTTTTATTCTATGAAATTTTTATTTTCTACTTTAATTTAGTGTAAAAGTTGTTATTGGTTTGAAATGTGATGTAGGTGTTCCTATAAGGTGTCCAATGTACACGATGGTTCTTATAACTGCTTTCAGTAATTATTGTTTAAATTGTCAATAATTAAAACAAGAGTTAATTGTAGTAATACTTTTCCTGTAATAAAAGGAATTTTCAAATTAGTAAACATGGTAACTGAGTTTTTAATTAATCAATTTGAGGAAGATTTTCTATTATTCGTCAAACAATTGTGATTTTATTAATTTTTTTTTTTTTAAATTAATAATTATTCCCGTAAATTTTCTTCATTTATTTTTAGATGTGAAATTAATTTAAACAATTGGACTGAGCTAATATGTCGCTTAATAATTTATAGCGACAGACCAGTTCATCCCAAGTGTTGTTAGTAGCAAAAATGTATTTAGAAAAATTCTGAATCCTGATCATAGCATTATAAATATTGTCTTAACTATACATCATCAATTTAAAATACCTGAAAATGGAAAATAACTACCCGACACTTCAAAATAATCTAGACATTGAAGAAGTCATTTGATCTAAAATATGTTAGATCTAACTGAGATCGAGCATAGATTAGATCAAATAACTCAAATTTCAGATGGACTCTCTTCTAATATTCTTGATTTAAATCATTAATAATGCTTAATCAACTCACAAATACTAAAAGTTCGACTATACGTATGTGTGATGTTGTAATTTCCGAGTTCTGCTTCACTCTCACCCATTAATACGTAATTAAATTTCAGGATCAATGGGTATGACTAACGCTAAACTCAGCAATTATTTTTAATTATTCTTCAATAGTAATAATATTTGTCCAATAATTTATACTTATGTTGTGTAATTGTTTTACCTTTAATGTCTGATTACCTTGACCTTATTCTACATCGGCCCCTCTGATTCTCGATCCTCGAGAATTATGCCTTAGCATTAGGCCATTGTAAAGGGACTCCTGAAATACTCCAATTAATAAATTCGATCTCCCCTGGTGTAAAATTGAATTGATTATTTGGGTGAACTCCCTGTAGACAAGTATTGAACATCCATAGACGTTTTATACCTAGATCTGAGGGTATAGTATTTTCATAAATAAGAGCTACTCTGAAGGAGTTAGGGATTATATTCGATACACTATGACATATCGAGAAATACGCTCGGTATAGAAATCGAATATGATATCCTAGGATGTAAGTTTGGGGATAAATTCTGGAAAGAGGTATAGGAAAAGTCCTTTTGATTTCTCTTCGTATCGTATTTTTATTTTCATTTTGTTCATAAATGAACGTTGGTGTAATTTGTCCATTTAATCTCAGAGAATAGTGTAAAAATCCTATGAGGCTCTTGACCAGGTTTACTAATTTAAGGAATCTTAAATCAAATTTAGCGTTAGAATCTACAGTTAATTCATAGGTAAATGTATTAATACTACCATCTAACTTAATTGGTTGAGTTAATGATGGGGGACTATAATATTTACTCTGGAATTTCCAATATTCCATGCACATTCTGGATGGATTTCCTTCTAATGTACATAAATAGCATTTGGGTTTATTCAGATTTTCTAATAAGGCAATTCCTTCTGGTTCTTCACTTAAATATTTTTCTTTATGTATTTCATATAACCTTATCAATATCTTAGGATTAAGTGGTAGTTTTTGAGACTCCCTAAGGGGGTATGGTAATGCTTCTCGGAGGAATTTTATAAACATATGAAATATCCTATCTCTTGTCTTAATGTTATCTACCAATAAGGATTTAAATTTATATGGTGTCTCTCCTAATCCTTCTGTTAAAATCTCCGCATTTATTGCGTAGGGATTTATTCTAGCCTTAAGTTGTTTATCTATGAAATACAAGGAAGAAGTTATGACATCCAAATATTGATTTCTTAAATTAACTAACTCAAATTTTCTTTTGAATAAAATGATGTCGGATTCAAAAGTCACACTACAAGTGGGGATATTTCGTTTGAATAAAGTTAAGATAGAAATAACTTGATCCCAGTCCTCTTCTCTTTCTTCGGTATTAGATTGCATTTCAAGTTAAATAATGTTATTGTATACTTTGATGAAATTAATTTCTTCTTGCGTAAAGTTAGAACAAGGTATAGGGCTTTTCCGAGCTAATTTATTTCTATACTCCGTAAGTTGGCAGAAATCAGTTAAAGTAGCTCTATTCGCTCTGTAGGTTACTGTCACTTTGAAAGAATTTGGTTCAATTATAATTGGAGTTGTTCGACAAAATTGAAGTGCTTGAAAAATAAATCGACAAAAATATCCTTGAGTAGCTTCAAGCAAGTTTTTATCCTGACTAATTGCTGTTGTACTAGCTAGTTGTCTGGTAACATTTGTACCAGTTTCGGTACACGTAAAATGGAAATATAATAGTCCTGTTTGAAAACCTTCAGTTGCACAGTGTTGTATCATTTTTATTCCACATTCTTTAAGGTTAATTAATTTTCCTAGTATGTTGAGTGATTTGTAGCAGTTGAAAGTGTAAGAACATTCGTCGATATCCATGGCTATATGTATTTGAGTTCTCAAGCAATAATCAAAAGTTTCACCACTAGAAAGATAGAGATTTTTCAGTTGTTGGAATTCTTGGCATTGGGAGGGTTGATTTACACAATGGGAGCACTGATTAGTAATTAATAATTTTTCCACATTTTGTTTCGGTTGGGTATAAGTTTCCAATGATATTCTAGGATTTATTGGAAAGTCTTGTATGGAAGTACCCCAGAAGTTAAGAATTGTCTTAACTGCAGCATATAATTTATGGAAATAGAAGGGAGTCTTTTCGTTTTTCTCAATAATCACCGTAGTGGCACAAATTGTTTTATTTATAGATGAACACCTTTCATAAGACACTTGAATTTTTAGGAAAAAGTCACTTTGGTGTCTTTGAATTTCTTGAAATAAAAGGTGTTGAAAGGATTGTAGGATGAAATCCTTTTGTTGTTTTGCTAAGGCGTGAGAGATTGTAGTTTACGTAAGTTTAGTTTGATTTCTTAAAACTATCTTTCTATTATCTATAATACAGTTTATAATTTTATCTAGTGGAGAAATAGTATTCATAATTTAAAACTACTAATCTATTTTATTATGTTTAGGCCTTATTCATAGAAGTTGATGGGGTCGGAGAATTTGGGGGCACACTAGGGAGTTCCTCCATTGGTCCTTCTTCCATTCGTCTCTTGATCTCTTGTTTGAGGTGGTCTAGTTTAGTGATGTACTGTCTCCCCATATTGATTAGTTTTTGCATGTCTTCTTGCTCCCATTCAACTATTTTAATTAAACTTCCTTCTCCGTAAAATGGCGTACTTACTAAATTAATCATTCTACTACGTTCATTAATATTATAAACCATTTGAGCTTGTCTCCTAATTTGCTCACCCATCTTATTTATAGCTTCTGCTAATCTAGTTTCTATATTATCAACCATCTTATTTTATATTAATGAAAAATATTTCTAATAGTTTGAATGTACTCGTTGAATTCTTCGTAATAACTCCACGCAAAGTAGAAAAGTATAAGTAAGATGAGAGCGTAGAACGCGAACTGGTAGAACATAGTCCTGTAATTTATAATAGGAATAAACTAATAAGTTTTGTTCAATGATGTATTTCTTTTCTACATAGATTGAGGAAGAGATGAGGAATATCTCTTTATATCTGGAAGGTATTGTAATAAAAATGTTATATCTTCTCGAGAGAAGTTCATCCATGCTTCCCTACAATTCCGATTAAATCGATTAAGAAAGTTTTGGTGTCTTAATCGAGAATTCTTTTTATTAAAATTAGTTTCATAAATAATTCCGAATTCTAGTGATGTTGTATTTATACTTGTATTTAAAATCATTAATTTTCGTATGGTTTTATATACAAATCTGAATAAATAAGTTAATGTTATAATAACTGGATAATTAGGAGAAATTAGTGTTGGGATTTTCTCTGTTTTAAATTTCTTAATTAAATTTAGATCAGATTTATTCTGAATGGAGTAACCAATTTCCAATAAGATGACCCCTTCTCTAAAAATGTGTACATACATTTCTACTATAACTTCCTCTAATAGGACTAATAATTGATCAATTTGTTGGAATAAACTTGAATTATATAATGGAATTAATCTGATATGACAAGAAGTAACATTTTTATAAATAAAGTCGATTGGCTCGAAATTTGATTCCTCATAATTAAGATTCTTGAACCATTTGGCTGGTAAACAATTATCTTTTAATGCTCTTGGACAATAGTAGCAATATCTATCTATTTCGTTAACATTAAAATTATGACAATAGTCAGAAAAGGTTTGAGGAAAAATTTCAACTAAAGCCATAGGATTAATACAGTAAATTACCATATCGGGTTCTACTTCTTCACGAATACATTTACAGAAGTCAAGAATGATGTGGTATATTTTTGGCCAATAACATTCACATTCAATAAATAAAGGAGGATATATGGATCTTTTGATTACTTTGGAATCAAATTCATACATGACTAATAATGAAATTTGGGATGTGAATTCTTTAACTAGACAATTTTGATAGATACAATGTTGTATACTATTCGCTACTTGGTGTAATTGTTTACTAAAACTTATTTCATAAATATCTGTTGGTTTTAACCAATCATCAGGTCTTAATATCGTATTGACATAAAAATTATTATTCTCTATTTTACGAAGAAACCTATTTGACCACATTATATTATTTATTATTATTATTTTCTATTATTTATTTTATGTCTTATTTTATATCTATTAGGGTAATATTGTTCCTATGCTTCTTCCCACCTATAAAGAAGAATTAATTGAATTAGTCCTTAAGAATTATTCTTAATTATATTTACTTTTACCTTTCTGACAATCATTAAGAAGGTATATTAAAAACTACCCTATTAATGTTTGCCAGAATTAATGAGGAAGAGTATTTTAAACAAGAGTCCTCTTCGTGGATATTGGTTTATGAACTGGAGTAGGGGTACTACTACTTCCTTGTTCATTTGTATCTGCTTGTCTCATTTGAGTGAGAAATTGCATTTGCTCTTCTATTCTGCGTCTCTCTTCAACTTCCCATCGACGAGAATGAAGATGCCAAAGTATTTGTGCTTTCAAAAACCGGTATATTTTTGGTAATAGTAAACAAAGTACAATTACCAATGTGAACCAAATTATAAATTCAATATAAGTTGGTAAATGGCAATATACGATTCTAGGTTTGGTCGTTTCCAATCCTGTTGTAGATTTTACTCTAGAAGTTAAAAGAGCCATTAGAATGGATTTTCTAGAGTTTTCAAAAAGTAAATATCCCAAGGCGGCTGTCACTAATATTAACCAAACAAGAATGATGATTGAAGTACTGTCAATTTCATCTTTAACCCAATTAGGTAAATTAATTGCATTGATCACATTTTCATCATCTTCTTCTCTTAACTCCTTGAATGTGTCATTTAATTCTGTCCCATACTCAAGATTCCAATTGGAAATATTATATTTCCAGTTTTTATTAAAGATAACGGAAAAATTGGTAAACTGAGGTCGTGGATGTAAGGTTGTTTGATCAGGGACTATCAGTGTTGGAACATTTACCCACTGCGAAGGTATTGTATGAATTATTTTTAATTCCCTATAATCAACTGCACTACAAGGAAATTGTGGGGAGGCTAGAATAGTTTCTCCATCTGTTAAGGTGCAGAAACAAGTTAATTCGATTTCTATGTTTCCTGTTGTAATGTTAGTTACATTAGGAAGGGGAATTTGTAATCCGTTACAATTAAGAAAGTATTTCCCAAAGGGCAAATGAGCAACGGATATTTTAGTTGGAGTGATTCGATTTAATCGGGGTTTTTGGTTCTCAACACAGTGAAACTTACACACTTTGTGTAATTCTTTCACATTATTTGTGGCCATGATTGACTCCAGACATGGTAAATATGAGTATTTGATAGCGGGATTGTCCGGAATCAGACAAAGGCCGGTTTCAACATACCCACATTTAATAGCATCAATCTGGTCAAAAATAACGATTTTCTCTCCTGTTTTAGCTACCAAGGTAGTAGGCAAGTCAATTCTGCATACTTCTTGATTGTGCGCCCAGTCTAAGGGAATTAGTTCGTAAAGTTTCCAGTCATTTCCATGGGACTGAATGGGTACTTGGAGTTTAATTACACTGTGTTCATTGTCTTCTACACATTGTACAATAGGGAGTTGGTAATACATCCCGATATCTTTAAAAGGAATGACCAACTTCTTTCCGTGGTTGAAAAGAAGGGATCTGAGTTTCTCCAAGGCAGGGACTAATACTTTCTCTGAAACAAAAATAGGATTAAGACGTTGTAATTGACACATCATTTGATGTTTCTCATAGATTTCAAGTATACTAGCCTGATGAGTCAGGGACATCTGTTCTCCAACAAGCAAGAATAGATTAGTTAAACTTTTTTCCATTTTAGTTAGGCCATCGTAAGAATCTCTATATTTCCATTCTAAATAACTGATTTTATCTCGAACCTCTGTCACGGTCTGATTAACTTCATTACTGAATTTTGATTCTCTTTCTGCTAATCGGATTAAACTTTGATGATTGGCTGACAGATTTTCTCTCATTTTCGAGAAATATTTAACTAGAACATTCTGTCTATAATTTAACCGATTTGTGTCTTGTGCAGTAGCAATTCCACAGCAAAATTTATACCAATCAGCAATAAAATCCAAACTTCTTTTCTTTCTACCCCAATCACTATCTTCATCATTTGCTCCGAATTGGAAATAAAAGGATTTGCTGTTATTGTTTTGCTGATGTTTTACAGCTTCCATCTCTCTCTGATAAGCGTCCCATCGGTGTTTTAGAACGCCTTCAATCTCATTTACCATAATTCTCAAATTATTATTCATTCGTCCAGCTGTATGAAAACATTTCTCAGATCCCTTTATTTCACAATCATGATCCCTTTTTAATGTGCCCATTAATAATGGGGGAATTTTTGGAATTTCGAAAAAGAGTGGAATTGACCCTTCATAAGGTAAAGTATAATTTCGTTCCCTTATGAGGATTCCATTGTCAATAATTATTCCGGATTCGATTTTCACTCGGTCGATTCCCACCTGGGCTGTAGTAATCTTCAGGATACCAAGCAACAGGAGTAGTGGAAGAATCTTCTCCATTCTATAGATAAAGTATTAAGATTTTATTTGAATTAATTTAAATTTTCCTTTTATTAAGCTTTATAGAAATCAGGACGGCGTCGTATTCGTCCGTATCTGGATCTATCAGTATTATCTGGCTCGGGATCATTTTCTTCAACCTCATCTGAATCATCTGATTGTAAATCATTATCATCCCATCTTAATTCATCTTCTGTCGAGCTAGGTTGTTCTGAGGAAGATATAAATTCATCATTTCGTTCATATTTATTTTTATCAAATAGTTTAGTTTCCCTTCCTAAAAATATTAATTCTAGACACTTATCAATATACTGGGAAAGGTGAAAGAGAGTATCTTGAAGGATCTCTGTAAGTTCAGTATTATTCAATTCCTTATAAAATTTTTCCATTGCCAGAGTATTGCATACGGATTCATTGTTTTATTTTCTTTCAATGAAATCCTTGTGTATACCCACATAATCAGCCGTGTTATTGATCTGTTTGTGAGGTCTCCAAATATTTTAACCTTACTAGAGTAGGAGTTTTCTCGGATCTTGGATTTAATTAATAATTTGATTTCTGAATCAACATTGATGTAAACAACTAAAATTGTACATATAACATTCTGTCTTCCTCTTCGTTTTATTTTAAATATCTTGACTCCTGACGAATTACTATTTTCTTCTATTTGGAAATGAAATTTTTCATTTATCTTTTTAAGGGATTCAATAAGCTCTATAATGATAGCTTCTGATTTATCTTTATCCTGGGTGTGGAGGATAAAGATGCTTCCTTCAATTATTTTGTTCTCCTTGTAACATTCTTCATAAATCTGCTCAGTATCATATATTTTCACTATATTCTGTGTTTCTAATTCCGGAACTTCTTTAGATTTCTTATTATTTTCACGACACATTTCCCATAACATTTTTATTCCTTTCTCCTCAATTACTCCCAACAATTGTTTAATTTGTTTTTCTAATTTGATTACATTTAGTTCATCATCAAATTTCTCTATCTCCACTTTGATTTCTTTAAACTTCTTCATTCGACTTACATGTACTACTCGAGGACCTCGTTCTGTTTTAAGTTCGTAATTTAAATCGGACATTTTTCTTAGAATCTCATAAGGACCAAAATTTCTCTTTAGAAATTTGGTAGTTTTCCCTGGTTTGGTAATTGGTATAAATACTAATACTTTTTCACCCAATTGAAATATTCTTTCTACTCTTTTTCGATCAAATCGTTCTTTGTATTCATTCTGTATCTTTTTTATTTTATTTATTATTTCTTCTCTATTTTTATGTAATTCGGAAATTGCCTGCAATCTTCCTTTTGTATTTTTATCATTTGATTTATCCCATTTATTTTCTATTTCTAAATTGACTTCTTTTCCATATGTTAGATAAAAAGGAGAATGACCTGTAGTAGCGGATGGAGTCGTATTAATGGCAAATATAATATCTCCGACCTTGAGGTCCCAGTTATTTTGATTTTCATCCACATAAATTTTTAATAATTTTATAATTGTTTGATTAGCTCTTTCTACAAGCCCGTTTGTCGAACTTTTATAGCCAGTTGTAAATACATGTTCAATACCATATTGTTCACAGAATTCATTCAACGCATACGACATAAATCCTGGATGTCGGTCAGTTAAAAGCTTTTTAATTACTCCGACTTTTAGAATTATTTCTTCTTTAAGAAATTTAATTGTCTCGATCGTTGTAGTACCTTTACATGGTCTACAAAATACCCATTTTGTGGTATAGTCAACAGCAACGATTAAGTGTTTATTTCCTCTACTTGTTTCTTGAAGTGGTCCAATATGGTCTAACCCGATAAAAGTAAAAATCTCGTTGGGTACTTTAATAGGAGTTAATAAACCGGCTTGTTTTTGTGTGGAGTGTTTATGTTGCTGGCATTCGGGGCAATTTAGGACATATTCTAATATTTGTCTTTTCATGTTTGTCCAATAAAATCGGACATGAATCCTTTGAAATGTTTTAAGCCATCCTACATGTCCACTTAATAAATCATTATGACATGATATGAGAACGTCCTTAATTAATATTCGAGGAATAACTAAACGAGGTATTCCAGTTATGATATTATAAAGTAAGCCTTCCTTCAATTTAAAATTCTTCTTTATCAGTTGGTTAATTTCTATCTGGTTGATTATTTCTTGACAATCTTTATCGTTTTGCTGTAATTCTATCATGTTATCATTTGAGATATTTACGACTAAATTTTCATAAAGATTTGTAGGAGAATCAATAAAATTTATCATTACTGTGAACTCATTAGCGCTCTCTTGTTCGTCCGGAGCAGGATCCACTGGTAGTCTACTAAGACAGTCACTGTCTTTATTTTCAACTCCTCGTTTATAAATAAGTTTCATGTCAGGAAAATCCAATAATCTCATAGCCCATCTAGCTAATCTACCTGAAGCTGGTTCTTTAGCGAAGTTTATTTGAGTTAATGGTTGATGACCTGTTTAACATTCAAAACTTTTCATATGTAGGTAACACCTGAATTTCTTTAGAGCGTAGATTAGTGCTAAATATTCTAGTTCAGTTACACTGTAATTCTTTTCTGCAGTGTTTAGGCTACGACTAGCAAAAGCTATGGGTCTTAGTTTCTTATCATGGAGTTGACAGAGAGAAGCACCTACGCCTACTCTGCTTGCATCAATGTTCATTATTAAAGGCAATGATGAGCTATAATGAGCTAATACAGGAGGATTTATTAATCGGTCTTTTAAAGTTTCAAAGGATGATTGATGTTCTGATCCCCAAAAGAAGCGTACTTCTTTTTGTAATAATTTATTTAAGGGACTTGCAATTTTCGAAAAATTCTTAACGAATTTTCTAAAGAATGAGCAAAGGCCTAGAAAACTTCTAACTTCGCTAACATTTGTAGGAGCTCTCATTTTAGCCACCGCTTCTAATTTCTTCGGTGATGGGAGTATCCCTTCTCCACTAATTACATGTCCTAGAATCTCCAACTTTTTGAATCCGTAATGACATTTACTTAATCCCAATTTCATTCCGAAAATCCTCATTTTCTCAAATACTAGACGTTGATGTTCTAAGTGTTCTTTAAATGTAGAACTATGAACGATGGAATCGTCGAGGTATACAATTAAAAAGTGTTTCTTGTATTCACCAAATATGTAATCCATATTTTCTTGAAAAATTTGTGGTAAAGTATTTAATCCAAAAGGTGCTTTAGTAAATTCGTATAAACCTCCTTGAACCGCAAACGCAGTCAATGGAATGCTTTCCTCGCTCATATCTAAGGACCAGTATCCACTTTTTAAATCACTACTACTAAAGTACACTGATGATCTTAATTCGTGTAGGAGATCGTCTATAACTGGGAGTGGATACGAATTCCCAATTAATACTTTATTTAACCTTTTGTAGTTGATTGCAAATCGGGGCTTTGATGCAAGTTTATGCCCGCCATAACAAAGCACGACAGGACTGGCCCACGGTGATACACTAGGTCTAATTACTCCTTTTGAGAGCATTTCATTAACTTGTTCATCAATTAGAGATTGTTCATATTCAGAAGTACGGTAGGGATTTTGTTTAATTGGCTTAGCGTTTTCTATTAATTGTAATTTGACAGGTGGAGTTTTCAAATTTCCAATCTCACCATTAAGGGAAAAAATATCTTTAAATTCCCATAAAAGGTTTTTAAAGGCTTCTCTCTCTTCATTAATTAACTCCGTACTAATGGCCTCATTAAAATATTCTCGAGTAATTTCTTCTTTATCTGGGAGGGGAGTCTCTGTAATAGCAATGGTAGTAATATGTGTTGGTACTTCACTAATGATTGTTCCGATTTGCATATGTTTATTCAATACTAGTTCCGAATTAGAAGTATTTGTTATAATAATACTATCAATGTAAGCTTTACTTGAATCTGGTTCATGAATAAAATATTCATAATTTGCATTTCCACCTCGAATTTGAATTTTATTAATTTTCTCTGGATTTGGTATAGGAGTTATATTGACTTGTTTAGATTCCTCTTCCTCAAAAAGAATTGCCTCATTAAGAATGATTGGAAGACTTTCATAATTTTGTGAAATTGTTTCACTATTGTTTGATGAGGGTTCTTTAATCTTTATGTGGAATTCTTGCTCCTTTAATTGTAAAGTATTATTTTCGTAGTTAATAATAACCTTTTCCTTTTCTAGAACATCATTACCTAAAATTAGGTCAAATCGGAAATCATTTAAAATAAGAGCCTCAATGGGAATTTCACAAGTATCGGATAATTTAATTGTTAAAGGAGCAAATGATTCAATTAGTTGGAGATTTCCACTAATTCCTTTAATGGCTACGGGATCTTTTAATTGTTCAACTTTTCTAATTTTAATCAGATTAGGATTAACAATTGTTACTGCACTGCCAGAGTCTATTATTGCTTCTATAGGTATGTTATTTATATATACTGTTATTTGTAGAAGCTTATTATGAGTGGATAATAGTGAGTGCACAGTGAGAGGGATCTGCAAGCTATTTATTGGTGCGCGGCTTGAGCGCGCGGAAAACTGTTTTCCGACTTCTGGGGATTTTCATCTTTCTGATGGGTTTCTGTGGGTTGTCTATTTTGCTGATTGTAAAAACGATCTTGAGATTCACCGTTCTTATTAACAAAATTTGAAATTGGAATTTGATTTTGTCCTCTTTGATTTTGATTAGAGAAATTTTGTGGGTTTTGGCGATTTTGCCAAGGGGAATTATTAGGAAATCTCCAATTCTGTTCTCTTTCAGAAAAGTTTCCATTGTTTCGATTCATATAAAAGTTTCTATTAAAATTTGGGTTTCCTGATCTGAATCCATTTTGATACATTCTGCTTTTACAATCTCTAGCGTAATGGCCTCTTTTCCCACAATAAAAGCAACTTCCAATGACTTGATCACTAGATCTATGTTCCTCGCTTGAAGAGCCTGATTGCCTAGGCAATGTTTTAGTAATTAATTTTAATTCCTCTCTTTGTCTGTCTTGTTCTTCTTGTAATTTTTGAATTTCGGAAAACCCTTTCAAAATTTGTTCCATTTTGGAACTCAATAATTTTATTTGTTTACTGTTTGGGTCCTCTTTTTCCTTTTCCATAGCAAAGACATCAAAACTGTCTTGTCTTTTTATTAAGAATTTGGTTTCTGAAATTCTACGTGCGTAATCAAGCACTTCGGCGCAATTGCGTGGATTTTTCAATATTAATTTTTCAATGTAATAAGGTTGCATACCCTTAATTAATTTCCTAACTCTCCTAGCTTCAGACATATCCTCTTCGACTTGATCCATTAAATTGATCATATCAAAGTAATATTGTTCTATGCTTTCATTAGGTTTATGTCTTCTTTCATCCAATTTCATTTCTAAGGTTACATCTCTACCAGTAGGCTGAAAAGCTTTAAGAAATGCTAATGTCAAAATTTTCCAAGTTAATTTAATAGGGGCAATTTGATTTCCATCCTCATCAAAATCTTCCTCCCTCTTCCTTTTTGACATAAAACTTTTATGCCATTTTAAAGCAACTTCCTCCAAATAATGAGGAAATTGTTGTAGTTTAATAGGTTCATCCCAGCTATTTGTTTCAGCTGTTTGATCAAAAGTAATTAAGTAATCTGCGGCATCCTCTTCAGGAGTGCCTTTAAATTTAGGGGGATATACGGTTATTCTACTTGGTTTCATATTATTGTATGTATTTAAATTAATTCCGGTTATTTGTGTTGTATTTTCTTATTTAAAATTCGTAGGGTTGATTAAAAACTTTAAAGTAATTTCTAATGTATTTCCTGCCTACTTCTCTTCCTCAAAAATACTAAGAGAGAGTTGAATTTTAAATAAAAGAATCTTACTTGGAAAAGTTACAATCACCCGAGGGAAGATTAATTGATTCAAAAGTTTCAGTTGGTTTCCTCTTTTTCCTCTCTTTTCCTCTCCGTGTTAACAAAATTGGTTGGGCTGCTTCAAATAAGCACGAATAGATGCATCAGCGCAATGGTATTTCCTCACGGCATGTACCAGCGTAGATATACAGAGTGGGATACACTTGTATATATATAGAGTTGGTCCTCCACCGGTCAATGCGATTGAGCTGCTTTCCCTCTCCACTCGTTGTTGGGTTTGCTTTTCCTTCACTTTTTCCTTTCTCACTGTTTTTCTCAATATCCTTCCAGTTTTCTTATTATTTTTCCACAATTTCTCAATTTGTCCAAAATTTTGTTAATTTTCTTAATTTTCCCCACAATTTTTCTCAACTTTCTCACAATATTCTCAATTTTCTCGCAATATTCTCAATTTTCTCTGTACTTTCTGATACTGTTATTCACTTTACTTTAATTTTGCTAAATTTGTGGCGCACTCGCTTTTATGTGAGGGATACGGGTGTATTCATTACCTCGTTACATCTTCACCAAATTTGTTATGATTTATTTTCACTGATTTTTCTGTATTAATTTAACTGTAATGAAATGTAATTAAACTCAATGGTATTTAATACACAATTCTATTCTTTCATGAAACCACTCGCCTGAACAATGTAAATGATTGGGGAAATGTAACTTGAATTTAATATGTAATAATAGGAATGGGGAAAAGTAAGACTTTTTGGATCTAGTCCACAACAGTGGCTAGTTTTTCTTTATTTTCTTTAAGCACAAGTTTCTCAAAATGAACAAATATAACAAGAGCCTGGCACGACTCTCGGACAATCTACCAGCAACAATGTTGCTCACTTAACTTCTATTCGCAGACTGTATCTTTTGTAACAAAAGTTGCTTATTTTATACTAAATTTCTAGACAAAAGTAATTTTATTAAGTGACAATTGCTATTCG
>JAQGAK010003186.1:0-16119 GCA_034696945.1 Lipothrix lubbocki
CAAAAATTGATACAAAAATTGATACAAAAATTGATACAAAAATTGATACAAAAATTGATACAAAAATTGATAAAAAATGTAATACAAAAATTATTATATATAACGACCTTTTTCAATCTCTGAATCTCAACAAGTCGTCCAAAAAGAATCAACTAAAGAATCATAAAAATACAATGACAATGACGATATTCTTTTTTGATTTTTCTTTAATTCCCCATTGGGAATTGCAAAGTAAAGCAAAAATGTTTCGTTCTTTCATACACAAAATAGGTTTTCTATTGTCGTCCAATCTGAAAATTGTAATAATAACCAGGAATAAGAAATCAATATTATGTCTATATTTACTGCTTTTATAAAAGAATAAATCTGGGTTCCAGAAACTAATATTTTAAACTCTCCATATATACATTTTTGAATTGCCTTTTCGCTTTCCCACGATTTCCTCATACGTAAGTCCCGCAGTTCCCCACTGATTACATTTCATCAAGTTCATCTGTCTCGAGTTGCTTTTTAATAAAAAAAAAAATCTGATCTCCTGACTCATTCTTCCATGTGATTGGAGCTGTCGGGCAGGAAAGATTGATCGTGAGCAGAATCTGTTTTTCTTTGTACGTGTCGCCTGTCATCATAGAAAAGATTCCCATGGACGGGAATTCAAACACACGGAATTCAATGCAACGCAATAATTCAATTCTCCAGTAGGTCGTAATTTCATCTTGTGCTGTTGCTTTTTTTTCTTGCTTTGGGGAATTAAAATGTCAGCTGCTCTTATTAGTTCTTGTTGCCGTTGACAGTTTTCTTGAGGGTTGGTTTTATTAATTAAAATAAATATTTTTCGATTCAAATACATTTTATAATTACTTAAATTTGAATTTTCATAAACAAATGCGGGCTTATTGCCTGACAATGGAGCGTATCTTTTCTTCACCAGGGAATTTGCAGAATTAAGTTCAACGGCCTTGAAGTTCTCCGATTAATTTTTCTCATTTGCCAGATTAATGAACTGAAAATCTTACTGACCAAATAAAATATTTGCTCAATTGGCGTCAAAACCATTCAAAATATTTATTTCCGCATCAAATCATCCCGTCAGAACTATAAATTAATTAAATTATTACAAAATGATTCCCCAAAGGATTTTCATGAAATAATAAATAGTAAATAAGTAAATTTTGCCTCAACTTTCCCCAGAAAACAATTTATTGCAACAGTGTGTCACAAATGTTGCGTTTAATAAATTGGCGTTAGAATCCCCCGCAGCGCCGTCATTTCCAGACCGAAAACTGGGACGGAAATCATTTCAGAAATTATTTTGCAACCAGGAAACTGTTTTTGACAGGATTTTCAAATATAAAGCAAACCCTTCAATGGAATAAGTTTTTAGTATATGTGCAATTTATATGGCGTAACTTCGGCGTCAAATGAAGTTTTACGGAAAATGCACATTGCACTTGCAGATAAAACCGAGGAGTTGCTGAAATGTTTTTGATTTCAACATTATTAAATAATTAAATTATTAATTGGTGGATCTAAATTGCAAAACTTCCACGCCGTCGGAAATTTACACATACAATAGACCAACCTCAAAGTTTCTTGAAATGTGGTAGAATTAGGCAGAAAATTAAGTGCTCAAAATGATTTAATATTCAGTAACTTCAAAGCTTATCTGCAGAGGTTTTCGATGATATTTGAATTTGACCACGAATTTGTGAAAAACTGATGGACTGCATCTAAATTAAGCCATTTAGGCACAATAAAGATGTTGAGTAACTTTGCATGTATTTAAACGGGGGCGCAGAATGCCAAATTTAGTGGTTTACCATGGCGGCAATTGCCGGAAAAGGGTACGACCGATTTTCATGATTTTTGATGCAAATGAAGCATAAACCAATTATCTCGATACAGTTTTTTTAAATTTGGAATTTTTTAATTTCTTCATGTGGAAATGTGCAACATGGACCTAAAAATGTAGCTTTTTTAGCTGTGCAAGTCAAAATAGCGACCCAACGCGTATGGCATATTTTTTATTGAATTCAGCACAAAAAGTTACCCTATGATCACTAAACACCGATTTTTGAGTACACGTACAGTTTGCACCGCAAAATTTCAAAGGTGCTAAAAATCGATCTCCTTCACTTCAGTCTCATTAAGTACCGCGTAAAGCTTTACTTTAGGTCAAATTTTAACAATTAAAGACAAAATCCCTCCAGTCCCGTAGAATTGATAACCGCGAAGCCAGTTTTTAACGCAACCCGGTCGACATTATACTCAAAATGAAGCCAATGACGCGAAGAACACAAATATGAAATCGGATTTAACATAAGAGTAACCAATAAAAATTTTGTATTGAGGAGATAGATTTTTAGCACCTTTGAAATTTTGCGGTGCAAACTGTACGTGTACTCAAAAATCGGTGTTTAGTGATCACAGGGTAACTTTTTGTGCTGAATTCAATAAAAAATATGCCATACGCGTTTGGTCGCTATTTTGACTTGCACAGCTAAAAAAGCTACATTTTTAGGTCTATATTGCGCATTTCTACATGAAGAAATTTAAAATATCTAAATTTAAAAAAATGGTATCGAGATAATTGGTTTATGCTTCATTTGCAACTAAAATCATGAAAATCGGTCGTACCGTTTTCCGGCAATTGCCGCCATGGTAAAACCACTAAATTTGACCTTCAGCTCCCCCGTTTAAATACATGCAAAGTTACTAAAAATCTTTTTTGTGCCTAAATGGCTTAATTTAGATGCAGTCTATCAGTTTTTCACAAATTCGTGGTCAAATTCAAATATCATCGAAAACCTCTGCAGATAAGCTCTGAAGTTACTGAAAAAATGGCTGCATAAGGGAAATATTAATTATTACGTTCAGCGACGATAGGTAACTTTAATTTTCGGTGGCGATTAAAATATTAATCACGGAAGCGATAGAAAAATGCTAACTTACTACTGCTTCGATATTGAAATAATAAATACTGTTACGATTGATTCTGCGATTTTGAAGGGCGTATTTGTTCAATAACAATGAGTGATTTGAACCATCATTTACTTTACACCACATTGATTGTAACGAAGCCAATTTTGATCCCAACCACGTTGACATTATACTCAAAATGACGGGAATGGCGCGTAGAATCCGAATATAATATTTGCTTTAGCGGCAAATGAATCTGTGAAAACTTCGCTTTTGAGGGGTTTACATTTTAGCACCTTCCGAATTTTCGTATGCAAACTGTATGCATATCAAAAATTCTTTAATCAGTGATTCTAAGGTAACTTTTTATGCTGATTTCGAAAAAAATATGTCGTTTGTTTTTGGTCGCTATTTTGGCTTGTATAGCTGAAAAACTTAAATTTTGGGCACCAAAACCCACATTTCAATAGGAAGAAATGCGAAATTTTTAAAACTCTTAAATTATGCCAAGGAGAATTCATTTTCCTTTTATTTGATTCTATGATTGTGGAAATCGGTCGAATAGTTTCTTCACAATCTCGGATTCCCCATAAGTCTTTTGAAAGACCTTCAGGGCTCCCATTAAAATACATGGAGTTATATGAAAAATCTATTTTGTGCATAGAAGGGTCTTTTTAGGTGCACACTATTAGTTTTTGACAATTGTGGGGTTCTATGAAAATTTTGAGTTCATGACTTACTGCACTGCATAGCTCTGAAGTTACTGAAAGTATTGTATCGTTGACATCACTGCTCTAGTGCTCTAATCCATTGATCTTGATCTTGATCTATCCGAATTCACGAATCATAGAGCGTGAAGGGGCGTCGAAGATTACCTATATGGGCATGGAAGAACCGGCAATTTCTTGGCGGTATTAATTTGATTTTTTGATTTGATTTGATGTACTTGACTAACTTGACTGTTAATTTCATTTCATTCACAATAACACGACGACACGACACAACACAATCATACTCATCAAAATAAAACCACAAAACCTGTAATTTAAAAAACTGATTACAGCTTTACATTTTATAATTAGAACTGTACAAGCTACGTTTTGGAACTATACAAACGACTAGGTCACTGTCACATCTGTCTTGCTTGCTGTTTTTAAACATGGAAATTGTTCCTGAGGAGAAGAGAAAGAAATTGAGCTTATCGTACATTTATGATGACAAATTATCTTTAAGTACCAATAAAGTTCCTAATATTCGAAACCGGGTAATGATAGTGCTGTAGACAATTCTATTTAATTTAATATACAAAATTTTAAATATTGTATTATGCAATATTTATCAATAAAGTTGACGTAAAGCGTAATGTAATATTGCTTTATTGCATTATTAGTTTTAATTTATTTGACACTTTTTCCATTAATGCAATTTTGTTTATTGTTACAGGCCCGGATTGTCCACGGGCTTATTGAAGCATACGGCCTGACGGATCATATGAATTTCATAACATCTACCCCTGCAACATTTGATGATATAAAAGTTTTCCATTCATCCAGTTACGTTAACTTCCTATCTGCATGTGATAAAAAGCAGAATGAAGAGAGCTTGGAGAAGGATTCATCAGATTCTGATTGTGACGAATCTGCGGATGAGGTAGACATTGATGCTGAAGACTTCCAGAATGAATATGAATTGACCTGCGAGGATTTCGGATTTGGTATAAATAAACATTAAGCATTGATCAATCATCATAGACTTAAGTCTTAAATATAAAGTTGATTAAAAGATATTTTTAATGCATTCGCTATTGCAGCTTTTTTTTATTATGCTATAATTGCGGTACTTGTTTTGTCTTTATTGCATAGGCTATGACTGTCCTATTTTCAAAAACATGGGAGATTTTGCATGCAAAATTGTTGGAGGAACTCTTTCCGCGTGCATGGAAATATTAAATGGATGTCAGTATGCAATCAATTGGTGTGGAGGATGGCATCATGCACAGAGGTAAGTTATTTTAAATTTAATTCTATTATCAAGATATTGGATTTTTATTTAACCCTACATTCTTTTATTTGTAACTTCTTTGTTGTATGTGTGTAATTCTTTTTCTTATTTGTTATAGAGATCAGGCAGGTGGATTTTGCACCGTAAATGATATTGTATTAGGTTGTCACATGCTGCAGAAAAAATTTCCCAAAATCCTTTATATTGACTTGGACGCTCATCATGGTAGGACTTAAAGTATTATTGTGTAATTTGTATCGCAATATATAATATTATAAATTTTTATCGCTTTATTTAATTGAAAAAACTTGTATTTATAATTTATTTTTTGTAGGGGATGGCGTTGAAAATGCGTTCAGCTTGTCCCGCGATATAATGACATTGTCGTTACACATTTATGAGCCAGGATATTATCCAGGAACTGGTAGTATTGATGATATCGGCGTTGGCCGTGGGAAATATCATACTGTTAATGTTCCACTCAAGAGTTACGTATCAGATGATGAGTTCTCTTATGTTTTCACAGAGTACGGATTTTTATTATAATTTATCAAAAAATAAACGAATGTTTTACTAATAGATGAAGTAATTTTAATTTTAGGTCATTATCTTGTATTCAAAATATTTTCGTTCCTGACGCCATTGTAGTTCAATGTGGCACAGACTTACTGAGTGGAGATCCAGTCGGAAAGGGAAATTTAACAGAAAAAGGACTAGGTTCCTGTGTTTCCCGAATAATGAATTTCAAAAAACCAACTTTATTTCTGGGCGGGGGTAAAATAAAATAAGAGATTCTAGAATATTAATAAATCCAAAGGACCTCTAGTTATTCCGGATTATATTTAAATCATTTACAGGTGGATATAATAAAGTTAATTCTGCAAAGTGCTGGACATACCTAACTTCACTTATTGCTGGAATGGATATTTGCTCCGATATCCCTGACCATGATGTAAGGAGACTCTAGCGAAATATTTTGGCATTAGTAGGTATCATTAAATACACTAAAGGTATTTTGTCAATATTATGATTCAAAATTCTCTGCATTTTTTGTAGAATTTTTTGCTCTTTGGGCCCGATTTTGAGCTCGGAATTACTGCGTCGCCCGTTAAAAGCCACAATACAAAGTCGTATTTGGATTCCATACTTTTGCAAGTCAGAGGTGACTTTTCCACTAATTATTATATACTTTAAATGGGGGTCTATGTCTAAATGCGATTTAATACATTTAAATTATTTTGCACTATAATTAGCTCATTTAAACAACATGAAGAAACCTATATAGTAACACCACGCCAGCTTCTTCCCATCTACAAAACATGAAGAATGAGTTTATACCTTCCTTTTTTAAATTAATTGTAAATACTTCTAACTGTATTTTATATTTTTATATTATTATTGACCATACATTACATTTTATATCCCTCTATATGATATAAGAATATATTTTTGTATATGTTCTAAGTTGTGTATGCGGAATTCATCGTGTCAATAATTATTACCGAGAGGTATCTTCTACACAATATTTGCGCAATAATCAATAGCGAAGATATTATTATTTTTATTTATCCAAGCCTAACTTGGCTCTCAGAACATGCACATATTCGTCCCATTTTGTCTGAAAAAAGTTACCAGCGATGGGTTGACCTAAGTTGTATTTCTTTGCAAAATTCCTAATGGAGAAATGCCGCCGGAGTGCCCGGTGCTCAACTGACAAGTTCATTCGAGGCTCCCCACTCACATCAATTCTCCCCGGTTGCTCATACACCATGAAAGTATACCGGTGTAGAGCAGTATTTTCTCCGGGGGAAGATGGTACAAATTCCGTTAATACTTCACCCGCTGAAATGTCTCCTCCAGGAATATTGCACACTAACCAATGTTGCCATTCGCGGACGGTGGGTTCCTGTCTGCTGGGTGCATCCGGGTCTTACAACATAAGAAAATAAGAGCATAAATTATTTTTTTGCTCCGTATTTAATTTTTGAAGAAAGTTATATAAAAATCAGTTAAGTACTGCAGAGATTTAATTGCACTAATGTCTACTTTATTACCCGTAAAGCACAACGTGTACAACTTGCTTTCATCAGCATCCCAGGAGACTAAAGTTGGTTTTTCCGATACCTCTTCAATTGTAAAATAGTTGCCTAGATTGACCTCCTTATTGCCAAATTGCACCTTCAGCAATGACTTCGGAACCGTATCCACCACGTCAGGCACCACTTGATGCTTCTCCATGTCACCAGTATATAGTATACAGATAGTATATTGTATTAAAAGCCAATAGATTACTCAGATTCACCACCAGAAACTCACAATCAGTACCGTTCACTCCTGTAAATAATTTTAAAGACTACTGATCCTTTTCCACAGAAACAGAATTAAACCCCGCAGCAGACATTACACTTAGCACTTCAGCAGGGTAGTGCGTGAATGGATGGAATCAGTTAGATTATGATTAGTTGATTACCCATATACTTTTAGGTATCTACAGTACTAAAATACATTGTATAAGTATATCATTTACCTAACTAAAAGTACACATGGCATAAGGTTGATGGGGATTGCGAAACGCGCTATTAATAGCTGTCTCATACATTAACATTATCAGTTGTCCTTAAATATATGTACTTACAAGTGACATAAACTGCTTTTGGCACTTGATTTCGTATCTATGTATAAGTAATAAGTATACTACTTATACAATACTACAATAATTCTAATGTTGGTTTACTATACAATAATTCCAATTTAATTTTAAATTCATACTTCAATCATTTACATAATAATCATTACATTTGTGCGTATATATGCTTCATTCAAGTATACTCGCACATCTAAATTAAATAAATGCTTATCAGAATAAACATTGAACTTAATATTAACTTGAATTATCTACTTTATATTGTACTAGTATAAGCCCTATGATAGTGCATTTATGCATTACCTACATCATTTACTTATGCTGGATTGCTGGAAGCTGCGGATTCACAGGTGGAAAGTATCTCCGAAAGCTATTAATTGCATCTATAAGTATACTTGCATAATAGTATAATAATTGCGAGATAATAATTTTTGATACGCTGATTGATTTGTTGTTTCATGCGTGTGTACATGAACTTTACAGGAGTACTTAACATAAACAATTTTTCAGTTTTGTCTTTACTCTCCAGCAGCTCCAGGGCTCCAGGGGCAACAACAACAACATCAACTCAAGCTCACAGTTGATTGAAGGACTGCTGATGCCCTCTTGCCTTGTTGCAGTGTTTATTGGAGGGAAGCTCATTTGAATGGAATATAAGGACGTGTACTTATATGTACTTACTATACACCTTATACTTTATTACCTGTGCTTACCTTTAACACCTTCACATTCCAGTCGCACAGGTATTCTGCGTAAACAATTAACATATACAATCCTTTCGTTTTTCTATATTAACGATTGCCGTCGCACATGTAACGAAATCGATCTTTCAGGCATTCAGTCCGTCATTTTTCAATGCTTTGTATATATACACTAGCTATATGAATGGGACTCCGTTAGTGTTGAGAGTGTTACCTTAATTGATTAATAGCTCATTTGTTGTATACTTATTATTTATTATCCTTTATAGTTTAGTTTCTAAATTATATAAAAAATATTTTTTAATTCTTTGACTCCAAGATTGTTACGTTAGCCTACAAATTATGTATAGGGGGCTGGAATTAATACCGGACAAAAAATAATAAAATGGGATCATTGTGTAGACCCACAGGAACGACTCAATCTTGGTGGTCCTGCTATGATTATCATTGTATAGCACATGTTTTTAGTCGATTTCCTTTTATTATTTTGTTCTTAACTTTTCTATCGGCCTTTTTGGCGAGTTGGCTCAGTGTGTCATATCATGGATTTCCGGAATTTGATGATCCTTATCAGGTAAGGGTGTCATTAAATTGTTTGGAAGTATTAATTAATTTGCTGCTAATAATTTTTTATAATGGTTTAGTTTAATATTTGTAAAAATATGATTTTGAATGTTTTGCTTCGAGGAATTAATTATTTCCGTATATATGTAATAATTAATTATGTATGTTCATTGAATGGAGCTAGACAATAAATGTCAATTTTTTAAACAGGGTTTCAAAACTCGTCGAACGTTCATATCTGACAGACTGGTGGCATTGGATAATTTGAGGACTGAGACCAAAAATTTACGAATCATTGAAAATTTTCCTGGTGAACGCATGTCAAGCGTGGAGTCAAAGAAAAGACGGGATCTCAATAAAGATGATGGATCGTTTGCTTATTGCAGCAAGAATCCTGGTTAGATAATGGAGAAATATTAAATATTAATTCAATAATTTGATGGTGGAGGTGATTAATTATTAATGTTGATATGTAATTTATGTTGTTACAGAAGAAGGTAATTGTAGAATAGCGTTGGAAATGGATGAAGGCGAATCCCTTTTTTCGTCCAAAGTCATCGGAAGGCTTTGCTACTTTCAGAAAACAGTTGAAAATAGCATGGAATACCACCGACTCTGTGAGAAAGACGGACAGGGGGAATGCTGTCCTGCGTGGTCATTAGCAAATTTCATTGCAATGTATGCGAATAAATCTCAATGCACGGATGTGACGGTATGTGAGTTATGATAATTTTAAATGTCTTATAAAGGAGCAGTAATGTTGTTTGTGTACGTGAAAACGAATTGATTTATGTGGAGGGGTCGTAAATAATTGAGTATAATTTAATAATTTGTTAAATGGTATGATCATGATATTTTTGGTGTGCAGGAGGATGATATTTCACGATTTAAAGAAGATCTAACTTGCTGTGTTGAGATTTTGATTAATAACAACGTAGAGACGACCACGAACAGAACTCGCAGAGAATCAACGAATTGTCAGATGCAACGTAGTAAAGCATCGACCGTACCACTGAGTTGTAATGATTCAAGTGTTATTAGGCGTGCATTGCAATATACTTTACCAAAAGTAATTGATGCTAATGGTGGCGGTGCCAATTTTTCTGAAGCAAGTGTTTTAAAATTAATGGTGAGTACAGTACAAGACCGTATACATGTGTGTTGTAGTAATTTAAAGAAATTGCGTCGGTAATAATTTATTTGTTGATCGAATGCTGTCAGGTCTCACATTATACGATGGTGGTTTTACCAGTTGCTAAAGACCCTCTCATGCCAATTTTCATGCAAGATTTTATGACATCTGTCACTGATATAAAGCTTCCGGACGAAGTAGTTCGCTTGGGAGGAATCAATTTTGGTATGACGAATATCTTTATACGCTAGTACCGCTGCCAGCAGGGTTATTTAAATTGTTCTCCATTTTTTTGATTTCAGGAACAAAGTATGAAACTTTTAGCCAGCTGCTGATCTCAGACATGAAGTTCGTCATTGTGGCATCTGTTCTGATCTTTTTACTTATTTGTGTCTTCACGAAGTCAGTATTTATAACTGTCATATCCTTTGGATCTTTAACTTTGACACTTGGCGTGTCGTATTTTCTGTACAACAGCGTTTTCTGCGTGCCATATTTTCCTTTTATGAACATGTTGGTGGCAATTATAATTTTGGGTAAGTTGAAAATTTTGCCATGCATAAGTAATATGCATCATAGTTCCTCATTATTTGGAGTGTTAGAATTGGATGCGTTAATGTTGTTTATATGAATTTTAGGTATTGGTACTGACGGCACATTAATTCTCAGTGTTGCTTGGCGTCGATGCCGCAATAACCTAAAAGATGAGCCTTTTAACAAGCAACTAAAATTTTGTGTAATGCAAGAAACTTTGAAAGAAACTACACCTACACTGATCATCACCACCTGCACGACCGCTTGTGCATTTTACGCCTCAATGACCAGTTCCATTATTACAATTCGTTGCTTCAGGTATATTTTCCTAAATAGCATTGCCCTTAATTTTAATCGTGTCGTTTAAAAAAATAACCTAGTTAATAAAATAATATTCACAAACCAACTGTATGAATATTAATTTGAATATTAATAACCTATTTCAATTTTTTGTTTAGTATTTTTGCTGGAACTTCTATTATTGTGAGCTTCGTACTGATATACTTCAGTGTTCCAACGGCCTTGCTTGCAAGTGACATTATTCTTCATCATATTGAAATACTATTGCCGAACCCCGAGAAGAACACCTTAGTATCCAAGCTCATTACACTCAGCAAGAAAACCCGCACTTGGAGTCTTCTCTTTAAAACATATGTTTGTCCTTGGAAATTAGCCACCATTCTACACAAGTTAACATCAACAAAGTGGGCGGTGGGATGTCTCCTCCTATTTACTTCGATATTAATCTGGGGTCTTACAACGGTCTTCTATTACCCCGGTTATGAATTACCACAAACGGAGCAGTTTCAGTTGCTATCTTATAATCATCCAATTGAAAAATATGATCGTGATATCGAACCATTATTTGAAGACATTGCTGAGTACCAAGAAAGTAGTAACTTAACATTTTACTTCGTCTGGGGGATTAAAGCCGTTGATAATGGTGGATCACTGAATCCAACGGATGATGGGGTTTTGGAATTCGACGATAATTTTACCTTATCAGCTCCAGAAAATCAGCAGTGGATGCACTCATTTTGCAAAAAATTGAAGAACCAAAGTTTCTACGATCTGGAAGCAAACATTGCTGCTGGAGCCAACATTGACAGCTGCATGTTGGACACCATGATTAGCTGGATGGATAGAGAATGTCAGCTAACCTTGTCGTTTCTGTCTAGTCGGGAACCTTGTTGTAATGTTTCAACATTCCCTTACGAGTCAAGCGTGTTTTCACAGTGTGTCGCACTTGCCAATCGTGATGTGTATAGAACTCCTGCTTGGGTCCTCAGACCAGATATAACTGGACCAAAATTTTTTACGACATTTGCAAACACGAAATCTCATAAAGAAGAACTAGAACATGACGAATCTTATGACGATGCTGCAAAGAAAGAACAACCTATTTATACTCGAATGGGCGACATGGCCACATTTGTGGTCCGCGTTCGAACTAACTTCCATTATTCAATTTCATACGAAAAAATGGCTCAATTTCTCTCGGTTATTAAGAACTTCTTTAATGAGTCCACCCATTCAGCTCCCACAGGACTACAAAACGGATTTTTCATGTCATCCCACTTTGATTTCTTTGATTTGCAGGATAGTTTACTAAATGACACTTGGTTTTCATTGTTTTTGAGTACCGGACTGTGTTTCATTTTTATTTGGATATCCAGCAAAAGTTTTATGGTTTCCCTTGGTGCTGTTATTTCTATTCTTGCGATCGGTAAGTATATATGTAATTACTTGGTGGTTTGATCCTTTTATTTTCTTCCTATGAACGTGCTATTAACATTAACCCACTCTTGCTTTCATTTTTTCAGTCGTTGTATCTTCAGCCATTTTGATTCAACTATTTCAATGGAAGCTTGGAGTGTTTGAAGCAATTGCTGTTACAGTCGCTGTCGGACTGTCAGATTTCACAACTCATCATTCGATAGAATTCGCCAAAAGAGAATCAATTACGATGATGACATCTGCAACATTTGTCTCAGCTGCAGCCACAGTGATAATGGGACTCTTCATGTTTCTGTTCTCTCAAGTCTTAGTTTATCAGCAGATAGGATCGTTTTTCTTTGTTCTTGTTTTAACGAGTTGGTTGTACTCTGTATTTTTCTTGAGTCCACTTTTACTACTACTTAATATTTTGGGCGATCAAGTAAGCCGTTTGTGTTCATATGTGCTTACACGCCTATCTTTCTCAGTGCCTCAGTCGTCCTCATCGTCTAATTGTAATGCTAGT
This sequence comes from Lipothrix lubbocki, assembly GCA_034696945.1. Classification (NCBI taxonomy): domain Eukaryota; kingdom Metazoa; phylum Arthropoda; class Collembola; order Symphypleona; family Sminthuridae; genus Lipothrix; species Lipothrix lubbocki. The sequence continues at coordinate 12,738 of JAQGAK010003186.1, forward strand.
GAAGTTTGTAATCAGTGTTCCAAGACATCTTCCTCTTGTGAACACGAAAAATTTGAGACAGGTGACAATAATGAGACTGACGTAGAAAATCTCATGCAGACACAAAGCGTGATGGTTGAAAAATTGAAACTACTTAAAAAAGCAGCGCAGGAAACTACAGTGTAAATTTTGATCTCTGAAATGCATTTAGGGCACAATTGTCCTGATTTTACTTAATATGTACGCTCATTTTTAAACCCTTTTTATGGTAGCATAGTAAGTACTTCGTATTTTAACCGTCCACAATTTTTGCAACGATATAAGCACGTGCCTTATTAATAGTTATATAAATACAATATTAGATACATGTATCGACAACGAGATTTACAATCTTGAAAATTTATGCCGTCCAATTTTTAAGGTTTTTATGACAATGTTTGTAATTTTTATACTTGGTATATAAAAATATATGTAAATAAATTTTTATATTCATACCTACTCACAATTTCCGCATTCATAATTGTTTGATTTTCATTTAAATTTCGTTTCTTCTCTTGGTTCATTGACTTTAAATGGCATATTTTACATATCAAAATAACATATTTATCTAAACTGATTTGTTGACATTTATATGATGTTGACAGATAAGCTATTTAACAATTAAATGAAGTCAGTCTATCTACCTAACACATCAAGTCATATTATTTACAAGCCCTTAATCCTAATTGGTGCTTGTTATATGTATATACAATTGGGTCATTTGTGAGTTTGAAAACGTTCAGCAAACTTAAAGTTAAAACGATTTGGCATATTATAAGTTAGGCACCTCCGTTTGGGGTTATGTGCTAACTTATGACTAATTGTAAGTAAGAACCATCCATATTGAATCACCGTTTCTAAACAATGAACTCAGTGATAAACCCGAATTTACTGAGCATTTCTGAAGCTATAGATTGTCTGGAAAAGATACTGAACCTAATAATAATGTTTCTACAATGTAAAAGCATCCACTACAAACTACAATCAGGCTATTACGCTCTTATCTCTGAATAATTATAACTCCCACTTGTTTATTATGGAGCGCCGCAATGTCTACGAGTCTAATTAACCTTTTCAGCATTCAATCATTATAAATTGTATACTTACACAAAAGTTAAACCATGTAATACATACGTAATATTAGTAATAATTTGCGGAAGTAGAAGGGAGCTAAAACCTAGTGAGACGTCAATGGTTGGTTTTTATACTTATATGTTTTCTAAAGAAATACGTACATTACTGTAAATGATGCAAAACGAAACGTAAATACTACCAAGCGGACCAGATATCATCATACCTTTATTGAGTTAAAGTTAGTAGAACTCTAGGAGTGAATAGTGCTAAAAGTGCTCGTAAAAAAGCTTCTCATAAATCCGGTTACAAATAATACTTCGAAGTCTCCTACGAAGGGAAAATTGTCATTGCAGAAACAAATCTAACCATGATGCAGTTGGAATTATCCAAGATCCTGTGTGCCTTGGCCTTGCTGGCTTACGGTAATAAGAAAGTCACACTGGAAGACAAATAAATTTATTCAATTATCCAGTCGTGTCGGGGTATCTATATAGTAAGTATATAAGTACAGTCATTTCATTTGTATCTTCCACAGGCTCCAATGCTTCGTCGGATCGAAACGTCACCAAGAGCAATTCCATCGCAAGTAATCCTATTTCCTGGACGGAAATTGGTAGCAACGCCTCTCTTTTGTGCAAGCTGGTGGAACCTCAAGAAATAAAGCTTTGCTTTTGGAAAAATGCGGAGGCTGGCCAGTCCAAAGATAAGCATAAAGTCCTTGAAATAAATTCAACGAACACCTATCCCGGATACTCATTTTATGGGCAGGGATTTGGTAAAGGTGAATGTGGAATTTCCATTGCCAAAGTTGAAGCCAGCGATTTGGGGAACTGGACTTGTAATTTAATAACTATGCATCTCGACACCAGGGAAATTTTAATACATAATTTCGGAGATGCTAGCTTGCTTCGTTGGGGTGATGCTCTATACTTTTAATTTTCATGGCATGCATTTTCAATTTTGTTTTTAGAAATATAGAGGAATTAAAACATCATTATTAGTGTCAAATCCATTTTTATAACTGTATAGAAGCCCCACCTCAAGGTTTAAGACCTAATATATCGGATAAGCACACGTTGACGAACATGTTGGACTTGCCAGCTCCAATGAAACCTGATATTAAAAGGAACGTTACTTGTTGTGTTCGTGCTCTTGGAAAACCGAATCCGAGCATACACTTCGAACTTGGTATAGCTAATATTTGTAAATTTTATGAAAAATACTAATTTTATTGAATAGTACATTTCTATATTTTATATACCTACAGGTGGCAAATCTCTTATTGAGAAAAAAGTAAAATTGAAACACTATCAGCACAACGATTCTAATTGTCTATTATGGACTGACGCCGTCTTTTTGCGTGGTTACAATGGTAAAGAGTTACGTTGTGTCATGGATCACATTTCCTTTCCTCCTAATAAGACAGATGATTATGACGTGGCCCATCTGAATGTACAGTGTGAGTTTAGGCTTTATTATGTGGAATTGTAAATTGAGGTTCCCACAATCTTGACTATGACTAACCTTTACCCTGTATTTTTACTACTATAGATCCCCCTGAGCTCGAGAACCTTAATGAGCACACAAGGATTGACATTGATAATCAGGAAGGTGATTTCGTTATTACTGTAATAGTTCATGGCAATCCATCCCCGAAGCTAGAATTGACAGTAAGATCTGGAGATCATTACACGAATATTTCGCATCCAACTTTTAAGAATAAGTTTAGAACAATGGTGGACACTCTCAATGTACGTTTATTTATACAATGTTAATTTAATTATATGTTCAAAAATATACTTACAATAATAATAATACACCGTGCCTATACATTCTCTATTCATGGTAAACAATGATGATAATTTATTTATTTTTTATGCTTTTCTTTTACTTTTAGGATAGCAAAATCAGAGTCATTATTACGATCTTGAACATCAAAAAAATGACTGACAAAGAGGAAATCATTGTGGCTGCCAAAAATAAACACGGAAACAAAGCTGTAACATTTACTTTTGGGGGCGAAATGAATAGTGAGTTCACGATATCTAATTGTGTCTATTTCTATGTTTGTATACGAGCTAATTTTACGTGTTGATTTTGTTTCAGATGACATCATATATATAGGGATATTTTCCGCAGTAGTTGTTCTCTTAGTGGGACTCATCATTGGAGTGACGATTTGGAAAATTAGAAAGACCAGAAAAGAAAAGACTTACCAGATTATTGCCAAAGTTACGAAACAAGGGATGATGGAGGATGTTGTAGCATTACCTGTAAATATAGCAGCTCG
>JAQGAK010003187.1:0-16119 GCA_034696945.1 Lipothrix lubbocki
TTCAAAACGCAACATGTCCCCTTTTAATACTGGCCCAAAATCATATAAGCTCCTTTTGTAGTTTGTCTGACGATATATTTTCCCTTCTGAAAATACTTAAATACTGTTAACATTACTACTTCGGATTTTCTCTCTTTTATTAAGTACTTTCCAGCTACAATAATTGAATTTATCGTATTTTTAATAAATATTAATTTTCAGGAGCAACTTATTATCATGTGCACTTCACTATAGCCATAAATATTATTACATTTTTTCAACACAACCAATTACGATTTGTTACACAATACATGGCTTCCATTAATAAATAATTATAATTTAATGAATAATTAATTCGAAACCACAATGTAGCCACGAAACGAAATCTATTACAGTTGGGGTAAACCAACTACTGATAATGTAATATATCATCCCTATAATCACTCACAAAGTCTTGGCAAAAATCCGTGGAACATCATTATAGTTACTCAACAAGCCCACAAGAAAAGTTGATTGTTTGATTTACTGAGTAATTATAAATTACCTATGCATTATTATTTATAATAATCAATATCAAAATCGAAAATTTGGAAATTATTTTTGTCGTTTTATTAAGCATTCAACAGCGGTAATAGTTATTTTAATCAATGCATTTTATGTATTTTATTATTTGTCATTGTTCATAATTCTAATTGTAAGTATTAGTTGTCGTGATTAGTTGTATATTAATTACCATTTATAGGTAACAATTTTAAATTTATTCACATTAAATTTATAATTAACATATAATACTTAATAATTAAATATTTGTAAAGTATGTTTATCATTACATTCATTGTTTAATGCCAAAAACAACATCGCTTGATTTATTACAACCTACATTTTCGGTTTCAACAAATGAATTTGATTTTTTAATAAAAGGTAAAAATTCCAATTCTAACTCCATCCTGTTTCAAAGATCGATGAATGGAAACGGCCATTTACCAGTTTACAACACATAACGCGGAGGCTCGCTATAGCAGTCCTTTCTATAAGATCAGGCTCCCTATAGCGGCAGCAGTTTTGTGATGCAGAAATAAATTTACGTGAAATTTTGATTCTTATAACAGCACTTGTTTATAACAATCTTCAGACAGGTCCTCTGCCCTACAAACAAATTTACATAAAATTGCGACCTTTATAAGATAAATTCTTTAAAATGGCCAAATTTTGAAGCTGTATCGGGTGCCGCTATAAAGAGTTTCCTTTGTAGTAATCATTGTGGAGGAACTCACGATCAGAAGTCTCGGTGACCCACACAGAGAGATCGTTTAAGAGTTAAGAAGCAGGATCATGACGAGGTCTAAGAAGTATTTCTAAACCGATTAAGCGTAGCAGGTTTCAGTGTTCCCTCATCAAAAGCAGACTTACATGTTGGTAATGTCCAATCTCCGAATAAACAGGGAAGGGTGCTTTCAACAATATAAGCGTTTGGAAATATCCCATCAATTTGTTTCTTTTTGCAGGTTAGTTTCCTAAAAGAATGGAGCTCCACTCGCCTTACTTTTGTCAAAGGTGGAATTCCTCTGTCTATTATGGATTCCAATATATCCGGATTAGCAATGAACACCTGGAGTGTTTTCACATTCGATTTGAGTAAACGAGCAACACAATTCACATACGATTGATAATCCATTTGAAACTCATCATCTGACAAAATTGTTTTAAACCAGTTTTCCGTGTATAGCGCTTCCAAGCTGTGCAACATTAGTTCATCTATTTTGCTCACGGAGTAAATCATTGAAGGTTCTGTGCCGTAATAACAGAGTTTCAGAGATTTCACTAATTCTAACTTGTTGGCTCCTCTGAACCCCCGTACTTCACAACTAATCACCGTGTTCCGCCATTCTGTTAGGTCAGGGCATTTGCTCAGGAAAAATTGCAGTAAAGATAAGCGTTGACCTTCGTTACGGATATATGGCACAAAACTTAGAGATAAGTAATAATTTCTGAAGTGCACACTTTTCAAGTTTGTAAATTCGATATGGAGGTTGGGCAAATATTTTAGGAATTCATGCCATTCCATATTTGTTGCAAAATGCTGGATTTCCTGGAATGGTAGAGATTCGAACAAGATTTTATGGATCGTATCATCTACAAAGCCATCCTCAAAATGCACTTCGACATGCTTCATTGTGATTCTTTTATAAATCTCCTTCATCAGAAACTTTAGAACTTTCAGATTATTTTCGTACTCCAACATGACAAGTTCATCATCTTCTAATTCCTCATCATCTTTGCTGAAGGGTTCTTCAATTTCCTGCACGAGCTTCGACGTCGGACTGCAGATTAACTGAATTCCATTGTACGGACAATGTGGATATCGGTTGTCAAGAAGGTCAATGAGGTTGTCCAGTTCTGGCGTTCCGTGCTTTTGACTAATTACAATAGGACAAGGACGACGTGATCGTTGGAGAAATTCCCTAGCAGAGATACTCCAGCGTTTAGAGAGCGACGAGCATTTTAGGAGATCTGCATTGGACAGGGGACGATAGATTTCGTCGGTGATCTGAAAGATGATTAATTTGGATGTCGTACAAAATGGAGCTTTATTGAATTTAATTATTGTTTTAGATTATATTAAACTAGCTTTAAGCCCATGCTCCCCAGGGGTAATACAGTGGAGACTCGCTATAACGGTCCTCTTTATAAGGACATACTTTGTATAACGGCCAAAGTTTGTGTGCCCAGAATTAAATTTACACTTAATTCGTGTAAGAGCACTTCTTCAATAACGGTCAAATATTCACGTTTTATAGGATGCCGTTATAATGAGTTCACTGTATTACATTCGTGTTTTGACCATTTTGATTGCTCATTATATGTCTGAACAAATTCCAACTACTCTGGGAAAGCAAACGAAGATTCTAGTGTGAATATAGACCATAGGAAAGATTATAAATTTCATAACGTTATTCTATTGAGAACAAGATCCCAAAAAAATTATTTTGTAGATGCAGTTACCAGGGGTATTGCAAGAATTTGACTAAACAAATGATCTTTCTCCCCAGCCATCTTTCCCGTACTGTCTTGCATTTCTTTCTGGAATAATACAAAATAATAGTTTCTATATCTGTTAACTATAGCTACATATTAAACACAACTTAATATTAAATATTTCGTTCAATTGTTTATTACAAAACCATTAAATATTGCAATTCTTTAATTTTTCCAGTCGATTTTAACATTACTGAGTTATGCACTGGGAATTAATTTATATTTTTGTAAACTAGTAAACTTCTTCACCTGTAGATGCTCCAAGCCTTGTGAAAGGAACTTTAAAGTTAGAAAAGCCTGTAATTTTATAGTTGATTATGTTCGTTTGACCGATTTTATTTTGTCATACCGGTAAATGCAAAATATTGTATAACTTTTGAACACTCTGACCGTAAACGGGGTAATTTATTCCTTAGCATGGGTTTGCGTATCTGTACTTAATATTCTAAAATATATAGTTTTACTTAGGAACGAGTGCTGAAGCTAATGCTTGTCACTTTGTTGCTAACAATAAGCCTAAACCCAAATAAGGCTTTCTGAAGATGAGAAATTATGCAGCCGTCCTAGGAAAGATCACAAGCATTGTATACACACTGAGCAAGAGTGCAGCTCGTCAACCAAAAGTAGACCCCTTGGTTTTACCCTACGAATTCCATAGGCCCGTTATAGTTAGTAATAAAATAAACAACAATCATAAATCACGTCAAACATATTTGTGTAGCCCCGAGCAGAATACAGGACAACAGATGCAGTTTAAAGTTACCATATGTACTTTATTCCTGCTCTATTTCTTTCCTCAGCATTAATTAAAACGTGCGTACATACATACTTTGTAGCCGCATTTATCGTGTGACAAAACATGCAATTCTTATTACATTACTATTAATTTATTATTATTATTGTAACTGTTCCAATATGAGTTCATAGTTGAGCCGAATCGATCAAACCGTTTCGGGGTTACCTGGGTTTTTTACTAAATTTCATCCGATTTTTCTGAAACTTGGTATACATAGTCTCCAGGCATACCGCTTGGAAGAGTTCGAAGTTTAGCCAAATTGGGCGAACTGTTTCGGTGTTAACCGGGTTTTTATTTGTTGTACTGATATAAATCAGTTAATGTATAATTAATTATAATAATGCTCCTCTGTTACATATATTTCTTACATGAGATTAAGTTTTTTTTATTGATACGCAAAATCGGTGGTGGCGTAGTTTCGGAATTACCCGGGTGTTTTAAAACAAATCGTCCGCTTTTGCTGAAACTTAGTACACGCAACCCCGAGGCATGGATGATTTTGAAGTTGAGCGAATTTGGTCCAACATTTCCGTTATCCGGTTTTCAACAAGTATTTTCAAATAGAACATAGTTGTTAAAAATCCAAAAACATATGGGATAAGAAATTTAGTTTTTGTTTTAAATATTGATTGGTTCGTTAATACTCGTTAATAATGGCGCTGCCTCTTCGCTGTAGCACCCCTTCAGGGGTTTTTTCAAATGCTAAAATGCGGATAATACTACTGGCGTTGCTTAATGGGGGATTAAATAGTATCAACAAATGATCCACAGCAGGAAAATTCATCAGTAAAATTTATATGTGTCCAAAATGATCGTTCCATTAATTACGCTTCTTGCATATGGGAAACTGTTCCTATTGAAGCAAAAAATATAAAGGCTTGCCTATTGAATTCAATCATTGCAGTATTTTCGTACCTTTAGTTACATTAGTTTATTTATGCCATATAAACTAAACTAAACAAAACACGGATGACATTAACAACTGATGAAATAAAAAAAATGCAATAAATAATTAGCTACACTTACTTACGTTTAGTATTAAAATCAGCAACAGCAATTATAAAAGCATTATTAATTAAAAACCACAATGTAGCCACTATGATATTAATAATTAGTATTGTGGGGAACAAGCAAATGATAATGGAATGGTATCCGCTCTATAATTACACATACAATCTGGACAACAATTTATAAAGCTTCAGTAGTGTTCAGAACTTTTACAAGAAGCGTTGATTATTTAATTTGCTCACCTTATTTTTGCATCTTCAAGTTTTTATTTCAAGTTCAAATTAACAATCTTTAAATAAATTTTCATTCATTTCGCAATGCAAATTCTACAAGTTGTAATTATTACGCTTATTGTAGTGTATTCCATGCTTGGCGTCATCAATTGCTCCGATGGTCTTGATAAATATGTGTTCGACATGGCGACGGTAGACGGATTGAACCGAAAAGAAACGGGTCAGTGCTATGGAACATCAGGTCAACCAAGGAAAATAGCGGACAACGTTGAGAATTTTGGAAGAAAAACAGTCGAATCTCCATTGGTAAATACTTTAAATAATCGTAAAACTAATTAAACGCAGTTTTATAATATTTTTATTTTATAATATAAAAAATATTTTGAAATCTTCAAAGTGTTACAAGAACCTGGAGTACCAAGAACTCAAGACGCTGTTCGATAAAGAATCCTACAAATCAGCGATTGCGAATCTTTCCGAAACCTACTGCCCTCTATGGAAGGAACGGCGCCATTGCTTGTTGATTCATGTCCGCCGAGGCTGCACCAAAAACGAGCGGAAAATAGCCGAAGAATCTCTTCATCTCAATGTCCCAGTGATTCTTTCGGAATCTTTGTGTCAACACCAGGGGAACAATAGCTTGTTGTTCCTATTAACAGGCAATTACAGATATAAAATTTTTTTAAATTCAATTAAAATTGTAATTAGTTTTGCAGTACCGTTTCGAAAATCTCAGTACTCTCCAATTTAGTTTTTCCGCATTTTAATAAATGATTTCATAATATTAAAAAAGTAAATAAAAGTTATTTTGTTTTTAATATTTAGAAGCATCAGAGTCTGGTTTGTGGGACTGCGTAACCAACAATACGAATTTTGCAATGGCTTACGACTATTGCCGGAATCGTACCATTGCAAAAGATAATGTCACCCCGGATTTTTTAAAGTAAGGCAAATTTAGCTAGTCTCATTATTATACTTATAGAAAATACTTTTTTGGATTTAAAATAATTTTACCATTTCTAATTTGTTGATAATTTATTTAGCTATATCCGTGACATGTTCAAATGTCTCTCTCCTGTTCTCGCCTACTGTGCAAATGGGGATAGTGCAAGAGAATCTGCAATCCTCCGAACGTTGAATACGATTTACACAGCTTTACAAGCCGTCCAAAAGGAAACTTGGAAACGAAGTCCAAGTGAATGGTTGTATGCAAATAATATGAATTTGTTTGGAAGAACTTCGTTTTAAAATCAAATGCATGATTCACTGTTACAATTACAACTATTTGTATTTAGATCCGTCTTATTTTCAGTAATAATTACATACTAACAACAAATTGGTTTCCATGCTTACGATTAGACAGGTTCTATAATTTGTCATACATCTAATAGTATTTCGGTTCGAGAATTTCTTGAAATTAATACTATTTGTTGATAAATTGGTTACTCTTAACAAGGATAGTTAATCTAATCATTAAAAATTCAATTTTCTAAATTACAATAATAATTAAAAAATTAAAATTACAATAATTAAAATTCAACAATTTAAATTAAAATAATTATTAATTCAATTTTCTAAATTACAATAATAATTAAAAAATTAAAATTACAATAATTAAAATTCAACAATTAAAATAATTAATAGTTGAATAATTAAAATTCAACAATTAAAATAATTAATAGTTCAATAATTAAAATTCAACAATTAAAATAATTAATAGTTCAATAATTAAAATTCAACAATTAAAATAAAAATAATTATTACTTCAATAATTATAGTAATTCATTAATATTTAATTTAGGAATATTTCAGTTTGCACATTTCTTAACCAACAAAGCGTAGCAGCCTCCACGCGGGAGAGTTGCCTACTCAGTTCGAGCATCAGAACGGGACTTACATATTGGCAGCAGCCAATCCCCAAATAAACAGGGAAGGAAACGATTAATTATTTTGGCGTTTGGGAACATCCATTCAATTTCTTCCTTTTTGCAAATCCATTTCCTGAAGAAATGGACCTCCACTCGTTTTACTTTTGTCAAAGGAGGAATTCCCTTTTCCTGACTTAAGAGATCCAATATATCCGGATTAGTAATGAAAACTTGGAGAGTTTGAACGTTCAATTTGAGTATATGGGCAACAGACTGCACGTATTCTTCAAAGTCTATTGTTGGGTATTGAAAGTGGAGCATTTCATGAATACGATAGTGTGGCACTTCCAAGCTGTACAATACAAGTTGATCCATTTTGCAAACAATATCAACAATTTCAGGTTTTTGGTCGTAATAACAGAGCTTTACAGATTTCACTAATCCCAACTTGTTGGCTTCTTTGAACGCCCGCACCTCATAGCTAATCACAGTATTTCGCCATTCCGTTAGGGCGGGGCAGTTGTTCAGGAAAAGTTTTAACAAGCATTCCCGTTTGCTTTCATGACGGACATACACCACAATTGTACGAGATATGAAATAATTTCGAAAATGCACACTTTTCAAGTTTGTAAATTCGATGTGGAGGTTGGGCAAATATTTTAGGAATTCATGCCATTCCATATTTGTTGCAAAATGCTGCATTTCTTGGAGCGGTAGAGATTCGAACAAGATCTTATGGATCGTATCATCTGCAAAACCATCATCAAAATTCACTTCGACATGCTTCATTGGGATTCTTTTATAAATCTCCTTCATCAGAAATTTTAGAACTTTCAGATTATTTTCGTACTCCAACATGACAAGTTCATCATCTTCTAACTCCTCACTATCTTTGCTAAAGGGTTCTTCAATTTCCTGCACGAACTTCGACGTCGGACTGCAGATTAACTGAATTCCATTGTACGGACAATGTGGATATCGGTTGTCAAGAAGGTCAATGAGGTTGTCCAGTTCTGGCGTTCCGTGCTTTTGGCTAATTACAATAGGACAAGGACGACGTGATCGTTGGAGAAATTCCCTAGCAGAGATACTCCAACGTTTAGAAAGTGATGAACATTTTAAAAGATCCGCATTTGTTATCTGCTGGTAGATCTTGTCAGTGATCTGAATGTTTGATTTATTAAATGAATACAAAATTGTAGTTTACACAATATTTTCAAATACAAAACATTATAAATCCTGAATTTACTTATGTTAGATAGATTATATTTTTTTAATATAATACATTTTTATCATTAAGTACAATTATCGTGTTTATTACTAGCTAATGTCTAATATACGGCTACGGTGCCTTACCACAGGTACAGCAAGAATGCGAGTGAGCAAATCGTGATTCTCCTCCGCCGTCTTTCCAGTACAAGCTAGACCTTCTCCCTTAAATAATGCGAAATTGCAGTAATTGTCATGTCGTTTTATTATATTGTAATACAAGAACCCAATATAAATATTATTCGTTTGACAAAACAATCGAATACCAAATAATAATAGAAAATAGTGTACATATAATTTACTATTTTCAGGAAAATTAAAATTTTTTTGCTATTTTGAATTATTTTTATGATCAGTTTTTCATATACATACCTGCCGATTGATCTCGCCATGGGATGAAATTTGACAGCAAGAGAAACGTTCAATTATTTTGTTATCCATGCTCTCGGAAAATTTCAGACTACATAATTATCAATTATATAGGTAAATAACACCAATTTGAATCAGCTATAACATGGATAATATATCACGAAGTTTGGATGTGTAGCTCATTATGTTTCTAAACATTCAAATAAATTGTTTTAATTTTAATAATTTATTATATTTTGTTTAACGCAAAACGCAACTGTCCCCAATGTATGTAGTTTGATTCAGGAACGAGCACACAAGATAATGCTTTTTCATCCTTTCAATATTGCTACTATACTTAAACTAAACCCAAGGAAAGTATGACTGTAATGACGATTGTGGGACAGGGAGAGGATTGGGAACATAATGTGCAGCCGTAATTTTTAAGTATACTTATAACATGCAGTAAACATTTTCTATATAGATAAGCAAGAGTGTAGTCACCATTCATCATGTCATCATCATCAACCAAAGGGAGAATCTTCCCTTGTACCCTTAGGATTCCTTGAGCCTTGAGTTCTATGCAATAAATAACAATTTTATTGACCCTTGAAGTCTTTTATTTTTCCCCAAATATTCTAATGTTCAATAAGTGACATAGTGATGAGCCCAGGGCTGAACATAGTTTGTCCTTGGAGCAATAATGTGGACCTGAATGAAGGGGCGAACAGATACAAGTTAAAGTTGGTATTTCATTGGTTGGAATTTGGAATAAGTTACGTTACAATTATGACGAGTGTTGGGGATTCAAATAGAGAGAGATGAGAGAAATGCTTGTAACCCAAATCATTGAGATCTCATAATTTTGTATTCCACAATTATTTCTTCATGAGTAAAACAAGATAATGATTTGAACTTTTGATGCTTTGATTTTCTTTAATTTATTGCAAATAAGCATTAATTTAACGAAGCGTATGGGAAGACTGCTTTTAACATTTGAGTTTTACACTTGGTTAATCTATATACGCGTATATGCGTAATTATGTCATGTCAACAATAAAATAACCGGTGACAATAAATTACATATGATCAAAGTATTTTTTATTGGAATGTGTGTACATCTGTATTTTTTAAATAATAATTTCTTTCTCCTCCTGCTGGGAAGTGTTGCCAGAAGTAATAATGCCCATATCCGAAATATGAAAGGATACCACCGTCTCTTTTTCTTCCCCTTGAGTCTCAGCGGAAACAATAATCTCGTCATCATCTTTCGTTCCTGGAGTATTAACACAAACAACAATTTCCTTCTCCTTCTCCTGGGTGTTTGCAAGAGTTCTATTGACGGAATCGGATACCCGGGAATTACTTTCTGCTTCACGCGCCACGGACACGTTGACATTCCCTAGCTCTATCAATTCAACCAATTCCTCCATTTGAACACTCTGATCTTTCTCCACATCGGCGTCAGACACTATCTCTATTAATTCATCATTTCTTTCCGTCAATTCAGGCTTTGACGACCGTGTTGTTTCTGGCTGTATTTCCTCCTTAATCTTGACTTTCAATGGAGCGGGTGCCTGGAAAATAGCAAGATAAAGGAGGGCAGCAATCATGGCACCGAGGAAAGGCCCGACCCAGTAAACCTATTGAATATTGGAAATGATTTGATTTATTTATAATAATATAAATTAACAATACTCTTAGAATATTCATTAAACCCTTGGAAAATAATTATTTACAAAAATTTAATAATAGTAAAAATGTAAATTTGTACCCAATGGTTATCCCAAATGCCCGACCAAACTGCAGGTCCGAAGCTCCTGGCGGGGTTTAAACCCGGGCCGGTATTGAACATCTAAAATTTATTTATTTCATTAATATTGATGAATTAATAAAGATGCTGAGTGAGTTGAGGAAATAGGAAACATTGTTAGAAAAATTAGCGCAAAAATTAATGCAGCATACAAATGCTAGATGGCAGGCGGTCATGGAAAGCCCAGCGGCAATTGCTTTAGTACTTTTGACCTCATCACGATTTTCGTCTTTAACAGCTAACACGGTTAGCACAATGATAATCCCTGCAATGATTTCCGTCCCAAGGGCCTGACCAGCATTGTAGGTTAAATTCGGGACGGTGATTGTGTTATTGAAGTTGAGCCCGAATTTGGAACTTTTATCCGCTGTTAAGCCCTGGGACATTTAAAAAAAATATTTATGGGATATTATTTTCATTTTGAACGGTATTATAAAAATTAATAAAAAAAATTAATTTAAAGCAATATAACAGTAAAGTTAAAATAATATTTTTATTTTAAGGGCGAAAATATTATTTACAATATAAATGCCCGTTCCAATTATCCCGCCTACAACTTGCGCTGCTGTATAAAATAAGGCTTTTAAGGGGTTAATGCCTCCAGTTAAAGTCAGTCCAAGGGTTACAGCGGGATTTAAATGACCACCACTCACTGAATCTGTAATCTGTGGTGACGAAAATTATTTATATTATTTAATTCCAACAAATTGATGTTTTATAACTAAATTTCTGTTCTATTTATGTGTCTATAGGACTTATGGTGCTTATATACTATAAACTATAAAAAAAACTATAAATCCTCACAGTAATCATAGCAGCCATGATGAATCCAACGGTCAACGCTAGAGCCACACTTGTCTCATCATGTCTTCCAAGGGATGCGGCAGTAGCGATCCAAATCAGCACAACGAGCAAAGTCCCGACAAATTCTGCGGCAATTCCCTTCCCAACCGACATCGGTTCCTGCCGGAGCTCCACATACCCGGAAAGTTTAGATGCCCGGATGAGGTACTGCTTTCCACTTGGGAGAGTCTCCTTAAAATTGGAAGTTCGATAGACATATGTGACAATTTCAAAAATAATGAATTTAAACAGAAATAGTTATTAATTAATTTTTCAGGACCTTTTCTATCTTTTAAAATTGATTTTAATATTAAATAAAATATATGTAATTGCTTGTTACCATATTCCGTCCAAAATAAACGTAAAATAATTACAAATTTTTCTTCCAGGATTTGGATCCGAAAAGCTACGGAAAATATTCCCAATAGCGAAATATTTAATCCTGTTTCTTAATAAGAAAGTGACTAACCAGTTGTGCATTATTTCCCGATTTCCCACTTGTCCCAGTCCGGTTTAATGATAATGTTGATGATGACTTGATGTTCTTATGGAAGGAGATTAGACTAATGGAGATGTAAAGCAAGGGAAATGTAAATACCATTACGGTATTTTCCAACGCTCCTTTTCCAACACGCATATTCTTAATTATGCTCCAACTTATCTCCACATTAAGTATTTACTAATAACTTTGCTTGGAATTTAGGCTATCAAGCTTCAAAACAGCAGCGTTGCTAGCAATAAATTCATGGAAGATCATCTGGAGACATGACGGCTTCGCCGGTCGGATATGGCAACATGCGACATTTCTTAGTAGTTAATTATGCCAGGAGTGTATAAGAATAATTGATTTTATCATCCGTCGTTAAAGCTTATATAGTACAGAAGGTTCAAATTCTCCTGATTTTCGTAATTACATGAATATTATGCTATAGATATAATAAATAATAGGTAATACATAACTCATTGAGTTATTATCCGGGCTTTGACTCATCCTGCCCAGCAGAATTCACAATAAATATAATTTTAAAAACATGTGTGTTTGTGCCTGATTCGTAGGAATTTTCTAGGCCCATAGCTCGGAGATCCTCACAAAAATCATCCATTATGGCCAATCAAGAATCAATTTTACAGATGGATGGAGAAGAATGCATAAAGAATAAAGACAATTTTGCTGCTATTTTAAAGGAAGTTATCATCCTTCTGTTTTGAATCCATTAAAAAGGGATACCTTGCAGTTAATTTATGGAAGTTATCTCATCTTGCATTTTCACTGTTTTAGCTCTTTAAAATTACAAGTTTCACATCAGCTGCATAATAAAATGAAATGAATGTATGTTTACTATTTTGGCTATGTTACTGGGATAAGTTTATCTATTATGACTAACTGACTACGCTTGGTGACGTCTCCGTCATTGAATAATAATAATAATAAATGAATTAAATTGTTAAATTCTGCGTACAGCTTTAAGGCTAATAAAAACCTTGTGACAATTGTCCTTGTATTGAACACAAAAAATTGATTTGTCGGAGCTTAATTTATTTTAATCATTTTGGTAAGTTCCCAAATCGCCATGATCGAAAAAACGCTCTAGATGTCGAAGTTAAAGTGTCAACGATTGAAAAATATCCACATTATTGTTTAAAAATGGAGTTCAGATAAAGGGAGGAAATCATATATTATTATATTAAGTGCATACCTGTTTTTTTATTCTATTAAAAGTCAAATTTCACTGAACTTCAAGGGTTCCAGGTCACTTATTCTTAAAAGTAAAAATAGGATTCCACGAAAAAAATTAACGACTTTCTAGAGTACCGGGCGTTACTTTCTGTTATGCCTAAAAAATCATTATACCTATGCTGTTTCTATATTTAGCGCCGGTAATAGTAATGTGAGTTCCCCAGCCCGAATTTAATATTATAGACTAAAACTGCTGCTCTCCTATCCTACAGCTCCTGGACTTACAATATTTTGTTCAAATATTCAAAATCCATTTGTGTTTAGAAACAATAAACACAAACAGTCTTGTTCACATCAGTTAAAAAACTCCATTTTTTTGAAGAAAATGAGCTTATCTCCAGAAATCAAACGTGCAAAGTTAAATCTCTCAACACCAGACGAGGAAAATGTGCAAGTACAGCAGGAGGTACAAAATTTGATTTTATTTGTTTTGTAAATGGGAAATTAATAAGTAAGGAAAGCAATATAATAATAATTAATTACTTTAATTAATTAATATTTTAGGTAGAAAATGCAGCTGTTATTGGACGCAAGACTGGGGCGGACGACCAGCTGCTTAATCGCATTCTTGTCATACCTTTGGTAATATGCGCCAGCATTAATTATATAAATAGTACTAAATAATAATATTAAATAATAATCATAAATAAAATATTAAATAATAATAATAAGTAAAATAATATATAATAATAATAAATAAAATAATATATAATAATAATAAATAAAATATTATATAATAATAATAAATAAAATATTATATAATAATAACAATATAATAATATTGATGCATCCAATAATCATTAACAAATTACGACAAAAATAATTTCAAATATAGTACAGTATGTATAAACGTTTTATGCAATGTAATTTTTTTTCCATTAGTGCAATTTTAAAATTGGAACTATTTAATCTTTCAGATCACGGACCTGATCTTTCAGTACATCCCCACTCCAGATCTTTTAAAATACTCGATCCTTTCCAAATCTTGGAATAGTTCCACCAGGGAATTTCTCTACCGATTCCGTCCCTGCACTATTAAAATTAACCATCACCATGGAGCACGACAATTGACCAGGCTCACGGCGTTTCTTGACGGACGATCTTCAAATTGTCCATACAATGGCATTCATTTCATCTGTAGGCCGACGTCGAATTTCCTCCAGGAAATCGACAACTCTTTCCCCAAAAATGCACAGGAAAGTGAACAGAAAAACGCACTGATGTGTTATGAAAACAATTTACCAAAAGTGATCATTCAGATGAAGGAAATTTATAAGAGAATCCCAATGAAGCATGTTGAAGTGCAATTCGTGGATGATTTCGAAGATTATTCTATCCTTGGAATCAGAGTTTTATTTCAATCTCTGCCACTGAAGGAAATCATACATTTTACAACAAACATTGAATGGTTGGAATTTCGAAAATGTTTACCAAATCACAACCAAAAATTTACCAATTTGAAAAGTCTGTACTTTCGGAATTATTTAGTAAAGCAGTTCCATGCGGGAAGCCATAACCATATTCATACAGGTGAGTCATCGATCCAATTTCGGTTCAAAAGGTTCCCTTCCCTAAAGGAATGGCGGAACAGTGTGTCTAGCTGTAAGCTGGGCGAATTTATAGAAGCCAACCAGGCGAGATTGGTGAAATCTTTAAAGATTTGTTATGATCGCCATCTACCTGACATGGTAAATATGGTCACGGGACTGACGTTGCAAAGCTTCGACGTGTCAGACATTTATTGTTTTAAGGATCATAATTTGCCACAGTATGAAACATCCGTGGATTCTATTGCCAAAATATTAAAACTGAATCAGAAAACCCTTCAACTTGTCGTTGTTAATCCAAATATCTTGGAATCCATTGTTGAAGATGGTGGAGTTTCTCCCCTGATAAACGTCCGGCGACTGGAGGTCCTTTTCTTCCGAAAATTGACCTGCAAGGAGGAAGAACTGAAATGGATTTTTCCAAACGCTGAAATAGTGTACAATGATTATATTTGCCTTCGAAGTCTATTCATGGAACGGGTAATACCAACATGTGGTCATGTATACTATGATAGCCAGGGCTGGATTTGAACTTGAGGAGGATTCAAAAATCTATACATTAATAACAATAAATTATATGTTAAATAATAACTATTAAGGCAAAAATAAAAAATATTCGTTGAAGAGGCAAATATAATTATTTCTACAGTTGCTAAAATGCAATAAGAATGACTATATATTATACAGCCCCCGAATATTATTTTTAAAGTTCAGAATGCAAAAGTGACTATCCCGTTTATTTACCATTGCAATGTCTCATAAGCGGTAGGAACAGCGAACAGCTAAATATTTTCCCATATTGTAATATGCAAGACTCAAGATCAGCAGTAGTTTTCCATTTTGTCCTCCATTTTGTCGCCGTACTTATGACAATGTAAACAAATCGGCCATTCTTTTAAACGACATAGTCAGTTTTAAATTGGAATATTTGTCAAATTTCTTGTTATAGTACCGTAGTAAGTAAATCTTACTGCCGTTTACCACAACTGTGTAGATAGTTATATTTGCATTTTCAGCATTTAATAATAAAAAGTTAGCTGCTAATAAAATATTTGGCAATGTGTTGACTATTATAATAATCATTAAAATGCCTAAATAATAAAAACATTCGCGTGTTTTAAAAATAAATAAATAAATTGATATATATTATTAATATTAATCAATCCTAAAGTTGAGTGCATAAAAAAACTTTCTTTTTTTGTATTAAAAGCAAACATGTAAAAACTTATTGACGATACTTTTTAATTAGAAATTTAATTAAAAAAGCCCACAATAACAAAAACACCTCCGTCGTGGAGTTTGCCAGGTGTCAAGTGACAAAACAACAACAGGGAAGGAAAACAAAGTCAGTCCAAAAATCCCAAGCTAAATCCCTCGCAAGCAAGCTACAAAGTCAACCATTGAGTAACATATGTACGTTAATGTTGTAGGTATAGGCAGAGATGTACACGTTACACTACTTTTTGATAACGATAACGCAATAACGGCAAAAATAACGTAGTAGTATGAATTTTGCACCACTAGTAACGTAACGTAATGTAACGGCGTGGACAATTTATTCAAAAATTATAACGACAAATAATGCTATTTTACTCAAGCTCACAATTAACGTGATAATAACGTCATTGACAAATTAATTCA
>JAQGAK010003188.1:0-16115 GCA_034696945.1 Lipothrix lubbocki
TGTATTTGATTTTGTATTTGATTTTGTATTTGATTTTGTATTTGATTTTGTATTTGATTTTGTATTTGATTTTGTATATGATTTTGTATTTGATTTTGTATTTATTTATAATCTAATCTACACTTTTTACTCGTGTTTTGTATGTTTTATGCATGTGACCAGAACTCCCTCGTGAGTTCTTTGAAGAACTTGTTGTTCTTGTGTAGATTTACTTACAGTCAGGCAAACGTTTTCAAGTACCTTCATGTATTTACGCAGAAACCACAAATGTTCTTTCATGTTTCTCCCTTCCTTTATGTTCGTACATATATTTTTAATACATTAACATTAGTTTCCTATATCTATATATAGATATAGGAAATGTTAATAAAATTTGACGGATTTCCTATGAATTTACTTTGCAGGTAGTATATAATTTTCGAGTGTTTCCAGCTAAATCTTTTTTATTTTCATTTTGACAAGCAGCGGGTTTGATAGTTCAAACACTTTAGTTCTCCGGAAATGCTTTATTTGTTCGGAATAGGAAAGTACTTCCTATAGCTAAAAGATATTCAGGAGCACGCTTGTTGGTACAAATGTATACTTATGTGCGAACAATAGCGCAGTGAAGATGATGGCGGGATTTTAAAACTACTCTAAACAGAAATTATTATTTATTTTTGTCGATTTTTATGAGCGAAGCGATATCTAGAATTTGCGACGGACGTGCTCCACCTTTTTTGTGGATCTATCTCCTCCTACACCTGACAACCAAATGTAACCTAAAATACATCAATCTAAAGCATATGATGTCAGTTAGTGCATAACGTACAAACAATTTCATTTAATACCCGGGTTCCTTGAAAATATCCGATATTTGGTACTCCCATAAGAAAGCATTACGGATCATTAACATATTACATTACATTGTTTATGATTGTGGAACCGTTCACTAAGCAATGGGGACCATTCACGTATTGTTGTAGAACAAACTGTGTACGCTGGACAAGTAGGCTTTATAGGGAATATGCAAGACATATATGACAATATATCCGTAGGAGAATGAGGCTATGTGGACAAAGGCAAATGTTAATACAAAGGCAAATATGACTATGTCTACAAAGGAAAATATGACTATGTCTACAAAGGCAAATATAACTATGTCTACAAAGGCAAATAGGCCTGTCTACAAAGGCAAATAGGCCTATGTAAACAAAGTCAAATAGGCCTATGTATACAAAGGCAAATAGGCCTATATCTGCAAACGCAAATATGACTATGTCTGCAAAGACAAATAGGCCTATGTCTACAAAGGCAAATATGACTGTCTACAAAGGCAAATAGGCCTATGTCTACAAAGGCAAATAGGCCTATGTCTACAAAGGCAAATATGCCTATGTATACAAAGGCAAATAGGCATGTCTACAAAGGCATATAGGCCTATGTCTACAAAGGCAAATATGCCTATGTATACAAAGGCAAATAGGCATATGTCTACAAAGGCATATAGGCCTATGTCTACAAAGGCAAATAGGCCTATGTATACAAAGGCAAATAGGCATATGTCTACAAAGGCATATAGGCCTATGTATACAAAGGCAAACAGGCCTATGTCAACAAAGGCAAATATGACTACAACGGCAAAAATGACTAGAAATAAAAAAGGAAGTATGGCAAAGGTTAAAAAGGCGGTTGAATTTTTAAAGCATGATTTCTTAACCATATTTAAGCTTCAGCGCGGTGTTTCATTGTTCGCTTCGCTCCTAATGTAACCGCAGGCGCGGTTACATTAGGATTTTTTATAAAATCCTGATTCTTCCTGTTTTTTCTTCATATTTTCAAATTTATTAATTATTTTATGTATTTATTATTTTATGTATTTATTTTTTATTTATTTATTATTTTATTTATTTATTAGTTTATTTATTATTTATTGTGCATATTTAATGGTCACCTGCAATTGTTGCATTCATAAAGCACGAGTCTATCATGCTGACTCACATGTTTTCTCCAACGAGAATGTCATACAAATTACAAATAAATGGAACCTGCAAATAGTCAGCTGCTTATGTATTTATCATACCACAAATTTTTGCTTCAATCTTCATACAGACATTCCTGTACATGTTTATTATGTATCTATATGTACCTACCTTTGTAATTATTACATTTCCCAACTTTTTCACTTCTTGCTTCACAGATTATGTACATACAAGAACAAAAACGCACGTGTGGAATTGCGGTAAGCCCAGCATGTAATTAAACCCGGCTGTTTAAATTCATGCATAATTAAATTTCCTTCCGTGAAAACCAAGAAATGTCATAATAAACATATAAACATTATATGCACACTGCGCAAATAATTAAACAATCTAGAAAATTACTAATTATTCCAGTTGTAGATGCAACAAGTCTTCTTCGAAACTAGTCTCATACAATTTGTTAGGCATTTAGCGACTTATTACCCCTCAAATTAAAGAATTCAGCTTTAAATGAATAAAACATGTACCTACATCATAATTTATTATAATTATTCTATTTATTTTATCCAGCAATTTTAGATTATAATTGTTTGACGTTTATATAATTTTACATGAGCACTCATTTAAAACGAGCGCATTAAATACATAATTCGCACCTTACCCCAAATTTTCAAAAAAGTTTCCAAACGACAAGCAATAATTTCAATTAATCTATACTATACCTACCTATATAACAAATAGGATATTTTAGTATTATTTAGGTTCCGAAAATTTATTTTAATAGTTTAATCCTAGGCCATGATTGGAATATAAATAAATGGAACGTATTCATTTCCTATACGCCCCAGGAAATTAAAAAGTGCTCAAGAGCACACTAAATCATCAGTCAACATATTAAATGCAGACGGTGTTGAATAAATCAAGAAATTTTATCCGGTGGAATAAATACTTACTTCATAGTATATTAAACCTTTAAAACTTTAAATACCTCGTAATAATATACTCAGAAGATACTAAATCATACTATTAAATATCCCAATAAAATAAATTCCGACAATAAATCATGTAATTTTAACCTGAGCAAAATAAATAAGAAGAAGAAAAAGTTTTTTACACGTGAAAATAACTAAATTATAAACCAATTGACCTTAAATCACTCAATTGAACCCAAAGTAACTGAATCCTGTAAATTGATTCGAAACGTAATTGACCAAAGCTAATTAAATGATGAATAGCTAAGGCATTATAGGGATGAAAGTTTGAGGAACACGGCGGAGATCCGGAAAAGCGACGCAACGCAATAGCATATTAGCCTGAATGAAATTAAAAGGTCGAAAAAAAGGGAAAAACAAATTGCGCGACTCAAACTTTCAAATGATTAATTATGCAGCAACGTGAAGACAAACTGAGAACATTGAAAATAACAAGGAGCAAGGGATACAAATATTTAAAACCCGATCCTATTTTCAATCAAGGTCCTTTATTCCAAACTATTCATTTATATATCATCCTCATTATTTTCTCTGGTATATTCCAATATAATAAATAAATTAAATATGAAAAAATGTATATGAAAAATTATATAAAATACATATAAAAATATATAAAGTAAATAAAATTATATATGAAATACATGTAAAAATATATAAAATAATATATGAAATACATGTAAAAATATACAAAATAAATGAAATTATATATGAAATACATATAAAAATATATAAAATAAATAAAATTATATATGAAATACATATAAAAATATATATTTAAATTGGCATTGGCACACTGCGACCGACCCGACCAAAATTCTCTCTGCATAACAATTTCATTTATATTTTAAAATGAAATCAAACCTCCCCTTGCACTACATTTTGACAATTGTTAGTTAACTCATTATGCATGTATAGGAAGGTTTTTTTGTAGGTGACGGACCATAAAAATGATGAAGAGCTGCGCCACCGGGACGGGATGATTAATTGCCCAGCCCCAGACAACAACGGTTCGAATCAAATACTTCTTTTCTATAAATCTCCTCGCTTGGTACACTCATATCCAATACACAATCTCATTGGGACAAACAAATTTCTCTATGTACTTATCGCCTTTACAATACATAGAATATGTTAATATCCTACATATGTATGTATAGGTATATGAGATTCTCCCGATGATTTTTCTTCAGACGCCGTTACACTTTGATGCCCGGCTGGCAAGCCTTCGGATTCTCGTCGATCTCCTCCATACCGCAACACCCCCTTGTAAAAGAATCTTTTCGAGGTTATAAGGACGTCGATTCCAGATCGTAAATGCATTTGTCTTCCCGTTTTTCAATACATTCCTCCGACAATCTTGGTCAGGCAAATAATTCGGAAATTCCGGGAATGATGGATGAGGAGAGTTCGAAGGTGCTATTGTGTGCGTGTGTGTGCGAGGCATTTTATTTATCTGCTCGGCCGGAATTCCGTGTATATTTTTCAGAATCGGATTTTAATGATCGCGTCGGTGGTGCTAAATGAATTTATTGTCCGGATCATTTCAGGTGCATCCGAGCAGCTTTTGATGTTTCGGGGAGAAATCTGTGAGATTAGAGATTTGATTCAATTTCATTACCATAATAAATGACAATTTCTTTTGGTTTAGGGAAGACTATTTAAATCAAAGATTCGAGGGATAAAATCCGACAAAAATAAATGATTTAGACCGACAAAATTAGGAATTATTTATTTACACCACCTCAAACAGAAATTATTTATTTAAACCAAGAAGATTAAAAATTATTTATTTCAACCCAAACAAATTTAAAATTCTCTTTTAAAAATTCTCTAATAAAGGTCGGATCTAAAATCAAGAATAATTTATGATTTACTGAGCTGACGAGCTGAGCTGAAGGGAAATGAAAATAATTCTGTATGTGTTTTAATTTTGAATAATTATACAACCAAATTCAAAAAGCAAAAAGCCAAGCATAGCCAATTAACCAGCAGACGGAAAAATAAATGCATAAATCAATTGAATTATGAATCCAAGGCCGCCCATGTCAAGATATGGTTCCCCCCTGAAATAAAATACAAGAATAATGTCAGTCGGGCAGCCTAATATATCTCTTATTGTTCAATTTCCAACCCGCGAGGAGGACGACTTCTCATATTCTCTTCTTCAATGGCGGACTGGAGCCAAGATTCCTCGCATTTGTAGTCCACATTCCAACTCTCAAACTCCAAGATCCGATTCTGATGTGCAACGTAAAGGAACAATTTTATGAATAGACAATAAGGTATGCCTTACTATCGGTAATTAAAGCCTTTTGGAATCCCAACGCCAGCTATTCCAAGTACAGTCAAGTGCAGATTTATTTGCGTATTTTTTATTTTGCAACTATTTTCATAATGTAATGCATACATACTTTGTATTTTTATAGTGACGAATATGTTTGAATTGTAAACTTTTTCTTTGTGACTATTACTGTGGATTTTAATATCTGTTATAGGCACGCTGCATGCGGTGAGTAATCGTGATAAAAATAAATATATTTGCAACCCCTAATTCCTTGAGTCTTCTTTGTATTGGAAATGTACAAGCGCTATTATTAATACGTAAATAAAGCGTTTGTTATAATTTTATAATTACTTTTGCTGGTAATGAATACTTCGGGAACCTTGCATCACCCGCAAGGTCAACAAGTCCTTGCCTGCACAAAGCACCAATTACATATCTTTTTTTTTTATTAATTTCTGTTTATCAGGAAATATTAAATTACTTGCATTTTTGGCATTATTTTTGTAATTTATATCATTTTGTAATTGCGTAGTTAATACAAAAATAAAAATTGGAAACTTATGTAATGACTTAATTAATTTATAGATATATGTACATATACGAATTTCTGTTTTATTTTCCGCAAGTGTTGAACCCATTTATAACATATTGCCTATTAACCCAAATGCAGAAAAGATAAATGTGACCCAATGAGATATGGGAAGTAGCATTTGGAAATTAATTACAAATTTTTGGGTTGAACTTATTACACCTTAAACTATTAAAACTGGGGTCAAATTAACTTGTATCAGGTTAAATTAAATCTGCAAAAAATATAATAAATTTTATTTATTTATTTTAATTTGTATTCCTTAATTGTAAAACTTTTATATATTATTGTTTATTATCATCTACAAATAATTGTTTGACTCACATATTTTCTTCAAAAGACTTTTTGAAAATCAAAAAAGCAAAACTGAGTGCTACAAGCAGGGTTTTTCCAAAACTGTCAACTGCAAACATGAACACGCCGTTTAAAATGCATATCAGAAATTTCATTGCTAATATAAAGCATTACTGCAAGAAAAGTTCCACCGCTATGGGAAGATCTGTTGCGTCATGGAAAACCTGTTTACAAATGTTCATTTTTGCAGCGCATATTAACGAAAACTCCGACCGGCTGCACCCGTCATTTTTGCACTTAAGTAAATATGAATTATGTTCATGCCTCTTCAATGACGATATTAAAAATACTCACAGATACTTCCACGCAAATTAGGGTATGTGATGCCAGTTTATTAAGCTGCTGCTGATGATAGAAATATAAATTGTGCTTAGAAATTGTAGGGATACAAATTGACGTGCAAGTAAAAATGACATGTTGACATTGTAACAACATCGCTGTACTCATGTAGAAACTTGACAGCATTTTAAATCATTTAATTGTGAGATATGAAAGTGCATACAGTACACCGGACTCTCGCTATAAGAGGCCTCCATATAAGAAAATTCTCTCTGTAAGAGATCCATTCGGATATATATCATACATAGCTATACATATGCATACTAGCTCTCTCTATAAGAGAATTCCTATATAAGTGACTGATTTTGTTGATTTATAGCGTTCTCCTATAGCGAGAGTTCAGTGTATTTATGCTTATGCTTGTTTCAGGTTGAGTTAAAAAGAGATTACCTCCCCGGGTGTTTGCTTTCTCCCAAGCAGGAACATAGTGACAAGTTGACATTTTAGGGAAGATAATCTATAACCGCATGTACTTATAGTTCCAGTATTTTTGGGGGTAAATAAGCTGTCGTAACTGTTCAGACATCTGCCACAACAAAAATAAATCTTTCGGAGTCATGCACTGATTTTATTACTGTACACTCTAGAGTGGCACGAATTTTATTGCTTCTTACGTGCAATTTTAATTCCATGCAACTTGCGTTGCGATTATCGTATTTGTTTTACTATTACAACGATCTATGTACTTTTTGAAATTGTTTAGCCAGGACGTTGAACTCTTGTAAAGAAGCCTGAACATTTTCAAAATTCTTTTGCATTGTTTTACCAATTTATATAGCAAAATATGTACATATCAAAGGATATGGAAAACGGGCTATCTCCATGTCAACCTAAATGCAGGATGAGATATCCACCATCATCAATTCAGTGCAAGATAGGATATATCATTTGAATTGCATTAAAAACTGATAACGGAGGGTGTTTGCGTTTAAAATTTCAACTGCAGGGCAATTGTAAATAAGCGGAGTTGTCCCATCTTGTACTTAAAATGATACTGGATGTCCCGCTTTGCAGCTCGACTCATATGGAGATAGCTGACTTTGCACCTCCTTTTGGTGATGCTCTTATTCCTCTTCCCTTGTCTGCAAATATTCCCAAAAATGACTTATTTTATCAACTTCCTCAATGACTAAACATTAGAATTTATGAAATTTTCGCAAATTTTTCTATATTTAAAAGTTGCATAAAAATCTGTAAGTTTTTACTTATTTTAACGAAAACAAACATGAAAATGCTTAAATTTTGCAATTTATAATACAAACTCTGAAGATTATGAAATTTCTTGTCACGTTAAAATAAACGTTGAACCGAAATCTTTACAATCTAATATTGGTAAAGCAAGTTTTGTACAAATAAATATTTAAAAAAATAAATAAGATAATTTTAATTATGAATTTTAACAAAATGTGATTATTAATCCGTTTAAATGCATATAAATTTAGCAGTAAAAAATTTAAATACTAAAAAGTGTCTCTCATTCCGTTTTGCTGTATATTGTGCCTTACTCAACTATTAAGTGTTCAAAGCCTTTAATAGCGTGGGATGATAGAATGCCCATATCTTCAAGGTAAATCAAATTTTTAAATAGGAGTCTGCAACATGAGTAAAAATAATAAGAGAATAAAAAGGTAGCCCAATCTATAAAAAACAAAGGCATGCATAAGGTACATTTTATTTTTAGACCCCGTTTTATTCCCAGACCAAATGAGCCTTATCTTTCTCAATGTAAATGCGGGTGAATTATAACCTGACTTAATAGCATGCCTGCCATCCCTCGAAATAGATACGCGGACTTTAATTTCAGCATCTTCGAGTATTGTATATTATATATGCCATGACCTCAGTGAATGTAATTTGATTAGCAATTCTAAGTCCTTTATTCACATAAGCTCAGCTACTATACATACTCCATGGACTTTTAGCATTGCAATAATACTACTAAATAATATTAATGCTCCACACACACTCACTCAGTCAGTCTAAATTCCAAACCCGTCGTGTTCAATCAGCATGGAGGGAGTGAGATGTGAGGGGTACGTGATGGTCCTGATGACGACAAGAACAAGGGCGAGATTACATTTCTATAAGTCGGCTCCTTTTACTCCGAGAAAATTCTTATTATTCATGTATTATCCCATCTCCGCATTTCTCCGTCCCTCTATACTCCTTCGATCTCTTATCATGTTCCCTTGACTTCAGGGACTTTTTTCAGCGTAATCAGTACTAACCCAGACTACCACTAACTACATAATTATTGGACAATACTTTATATTCCGGGGAAGGTTCGAGAGATTTGCAGTTCCAAAGAAAGTTCCGAGCTAGCAGCAGTTCTTCTGCGAGGGTTGGTGGTGGCTGAGAATTTGCAAGAGCAAGTTTCGCGAATCTTTTTTGAATTCAAGTTTTGTCTAGAGTTGTCCAAAATTCTTTTCTGAATTCAACTTTTTGTCTCGGGTTTTCAAAAATTATTTTCTGAATTCAAGTTTTTGTCTCGGATTTTTCAAAATTATTTTCTGAATTTAATTCTGCTCCGCCAATCAGCTCACATTAGCTTTACATTATAAGCTCCTTTTCGTCGAATATTTCCATTCACCAAATTCATAATTTATAATGGTAATTTATTCAAATTTTAAATTATCAATATGTATTCTGCTCAGTATTTATTTTGAAAATTTATTTTTAAAAAAGTATTTAAATTTTCGGAACTTATATTGTTTGCAATTTTTAAACCTTACAATTCTTGAACTATTGTGTTTAAATTACAAATTATTATTATTACATGAAATTTTGTGATTTTTATTTTTAAATTTCAGTTTTAGTAGATTGCTCAAAAATAGTTTTTTTTGATTAAGTATGTATTAAATATTAAATAACCAATAATAAATAGTTTTACATGATGTCGGTATTTTTTTTTAAATTTCACAATAATATTGTTGGCTCCCCCCAAAGTGCAATTTAATCTGATTAATAATTAGTTTTGGACACGAAAAGTCATTCCAAGTTCATTAATAAAATATGTTGAGAGACCACTCTGAGTGACGCTTGTTAGTGAAGTTGGTGAGGGGAATAGAAGTGTCACAAGCGTTGAAGTCAAGTAAAGGCATACAGTTGCTCCAGTGAAATTAATTAATTACGCTTCCACACTGCCTTATTCTTTGCGTATCTCGGCTCCGTGCATATATTATTTTTGGAATGACAACAAATCTTTTTTTGTGTGCGTGTTCCTGGGCAGACGACAAACACAATAAATTATTCACGGGAGGCATTTATCCAAGACAAGGTTAATAGGCAGTGATATGGGAGATGGGAATAAATACTGCATTATAGAGGGTGGATTCCCCATGCAAAAATATTTGGGATTAGAGCTCGCTTACACTAAATTCATCACTGTTGTGGAAAGAATCTGTCTCTGATATAATCTTCTTGCAACGCTTCCACACAAAGCAGATACTGATTGCGAATTATAAAATTACTTTAGAGGAGGGAACCGTCGTAAATCTGTCACTTGGATATTTTTCAATTTAATTTCTTTCCTTCTTGTCATCTACGCTTCTATTATTCTATATGTAAATAAAGCATAGCTAAATGGGATTGAACTTGACAAGTTTGCTTGAACGAATTTTATTTGTTTGTTTTTTTTACTTGCAGGAGGACAAAATCCGAAGAGAGTCCAAGAAGCGTAAGTGCAATTCTTGTTTTTTTAAATAAATGATAGGTATTTTCTTTGTCTAAATTATTTTTGGAATAAATCCTTCACTATGAATTATATATTATGAGCCCCAAAATTATATTTTGGACTTTATTTAAAAAAAAATGTTGTTTATTAAAATATATTTGTGAAAGTTTCGTTGCCCCATTATAATTTAGTTGATATTCTTTATTTTGTGGTAGTATTTTTTACTCTGCTTACAATGTAAATAAAATGCTTTTTAAAGTGTTAAAAATATTGCTTAAACTTTTTGAAATTTAATTACCTTTTAAATTTTTCAGTGTTGGAACGCATGTTCAAGGCAAAGGACACCAAGGGAAACGGGGCTATTCCTTTGGCGGAGATGAAGAAAATCATGCATGAACTCTGCCCCAGTCACGACCCAGAAGAGTTAAATGAAATGATGGAAGAAGTTAAGAAAGGTGGGCATTTGTGGAATTTTATAATTTTCTGCATGCGTACTGATTTATTTGATGATTTTATTATAATAAAAAAACGTTTCTGTTTTGTTCCAGCCTAAAAATGTTATGATGCAAATTTGTAATGCCGTCTCTTATTTTATTTCAGATGCTAAATTCTCTGAGCGAAATCCAAAGACGAACAAATTTGAATTGAAGACAGGTATGTATGCGAAATATTAAAAAAAAAACTTTTGAATTAATTAAAATGAATGGATGAAATGAAATCTGCCAGAAATTTCAAGAACGTTGCTATATGAAACTCTTATTATCAAAATTTGGTTGAAATTATTTATGATTGTTGATTGCAGAGAAAGACACCATCGACTTTCCATCCGCTTTAGCCATTGCCGTCCACTTCCTTGCAAGAGAAGAGCGAAAGGCAAGTCGTGCCATGTCCTTTTCGGGTCGAGCTTTAATTCGTTTGAATGACATGCCATCCATGGATGCCTCCGCCTTAGAGGCTTTAGCGGCACTCAAGCAACCGGCGAAGAGAATGTATTAGAAAGAATAGACAAATAGTCTGTAACATGATATACGCGAAAACAATATATACTGACATTCATTTATTCATACATCAATATTGCTTCAGTAATCAAAATCATCTTGCCTAATTTTATTTTGTCTTTGGTTTACTATACTACATACTACGTTACCACAAGTTAGTTTATTTTCATAAAAACCGTTCAGTGATGCTTGTGTTGTCTGCCTAATACATTGTTTATCTTACTGATTTACTGAACAAGTGTAAAGCTTAATGTGACAATCTAAGACAATAAATATATATTTTAATTCACTTTAAATATTTAAGTTACAACGTGATTTTGCTTATTCAAATAAATTGTCTTAATCAAATACAAGTTGGAACATTCTCCTAAAATCAATATACTTCATTAAAAACTTCCGCTTTGCAAAGCTTGATATATTTGCGAGCATTTGGTAGCTGTACATTTACTACACATTGCATTTCCTCTATTATTACATCCAATTGTGTTTCTGGTTTAAAGTCAACTACAGGTTCATAATTATAGGATCACATGTATTATTATCTGTATGTGTGGAAATCAACATTCATTAAGTGCAAAAATTCATGATATATACAAGTACACCGGACTCATACACATTTGTTATATACATACGAGCTCTCTATAAGAAGAATTTTTTAAAAGCGACTGATTTTGGAGATTTACAGTTTATTGGGTTCGCTTAGAGCGATAGTCCACTGTAAACAAAAAATATATGCATATATAATGTAATGGGGTATACCTTGCACCCGGCGTTTCAGCACTACCCTACTAAACAGTTGTAAAACATTTGTGAAACAGACGCATTTGTAGAGAATGTTTGAATGTTATTACAATTTCAGATATGCATATGTATATTCAGTTCCCCAAACGGGTATTGGAGTATAAACAATTTTAGATACAATTTTGCAACATCAGATTTTTGCAGCAAAAGTAAATTTTTTAACAACCTTGTATTTTGAAAAATTCTGTATTTTTGCATTAAATAGTAACGGTTTTTTAGGCTTTTGTAACAGTCTCTAAAATTCACGTTTTCGTCATATACCTAAGGTTATATGACATGAAGGTTATATGAACATTTGAGAAGTAAAAACGATGCCGATGAATTTTGTACGCATTTTTACCGTATTCTTAAGCTTTTTACTACGGTCAAGGGTGTTTTTCGTCAACTAACTTAACCGCTTATGCAATTTTCGCGGGTAAGTATAAACATGCTGTACACAACAAATATAATGGAAAACGTTAAAATAAATATGGTACCCATTAAAAAAGAAAAAAGGTAGAAAAGCTGGAGAATCAGCAGGAGAAATAGCTAAAATGGCGAATCAGGTTATTGCGGTAAGTTTTAACCAAGAACAAATTCTAAGCAGTGCAGTGCAGGCAAGTGTCATTCAATACCATTCGGGTTCAGGAAACAGAAGACACGTACGATGGACAGAAAACCTTGTTGCTACAAATGTGGGGAGCCGGGTCACTTCAACGCAACTGGTACTGTTCCCTTTATGGGTGTTACTCGTTAAGTAAATGATGAGTAAATAAAAACTAGTATAATAAAAGTACATTAAAAACCTTGCTCACGCAGCCAGTAGGGTAATGATAGTAAGAGTATTTGCTCACGCAGCAAGCGATAATGGATGGAACTTCGTTTACGTAGCAGTTTACACGCATGAAACCTTGTTAAACTAGTTAAATAAATAATAAGAAACGTATATAAAAAGGAGAATCAATGCTGGTTCATAATGATAAATTGATGAATAACTACTTATGCAGAAAAGCTGAACAAGTCACTTTTATCAAGACAAAGTATAATCAAGATTTACTATCAAGTAATTAACTATCAAGATGATCGAGAGTATGATGACTTCGATGAAGATTCAAGTGTCAGGCACACCTGCGCTGGCGGCGACCCCTACTATAGCTGGGGTACCATCCAGTAGTAAAGGCATTTTATCCTCATCCGTAGGTATGACGATATTTGCAGGAGACTTCAAATGTGAGGCAAATTCAGGAATACGGAGGGACAGATGTCTCTCTAATAACAGTCTATCCCAGCTTCTAGTATTGGTAAACGAATCTACCTAGATAAACATATTAATTTGCCAATTCAACTTCCTTTCGATGTCAGTAAAATTCACAATTTCATTATGTACCGTGTACATATGGTCAGGATTGCAAGAGAGAGAGAGAGAAGGAACGATTTGATACATATTGTACTCACTCCTGTACTATCTCCAATCTGGACATATACATGCATCGCTTGCATGTATGTTAATATATGATGTGAACATGTGTATAGATATGCTACCTATGGTACATATAGAAAATGAATGATGAACATGATTGTGAAATGAGCGACCTCGCTTCATTCTTTTGGTCAGCTCCTGATAAGGAGGAAAAAACTTACTATAAAAACTCTATTGAGGAAAATCCCATATGAAATTAATTTGTACAGTGAAGGGAATAAAATCTCAGCAAAAACTTGTTCTCCAATTATCTCAGATGATGATGCAGCAACTTTGTTGCTCACTTGTAACATCTACAAGGAAAATCTCTTCTCTTAAATTCCCAAGAGTTGCAGGAAAACTTTGTAATAATTACTTTAATGAATCCATCGGTTTAGTAACCCACTGTCCTCTCAAAGTCATGTATGCCCATCTATCTAATTACATACTGTCATCTTAATGTATAAATATCCTCCAGTCGGTACTCTGGAGCATGCAGTGTATTACAAGAATTTCAGCTGGAAGCTCTGCCAGTTTTAATAAAGAATAAAAGAGATATTGGGATTCGCCAGTAAATACGTACTGAGTAAAACTATTACAAGCCATTTTTGAAACTCCATACAAATGTCATTGCATCACCTGTAAATACTTATATTCACTAGTTTCTTCGAAGCTACCAGAGGAAAGTAGATAGAATAATTATTTTGGACCTTTTGTCTGAAATTACGTTTTTATTAGGAATCGACGTTCTGAATGTAAATGGTATGCAATTAGATTTAGAACCCCCTTAATCCAATAGCAGTCGAACTAAAAATAGCCATAGAAACTAAAAATCGTTCGGCACGTTCCAACATTATGACAGAGAAGCAGTTATCTTCTATGAAATTTGGTTCCCAATTAAATCCAAGTCAGAAATATCACATTTTAAATTTTCTTAAAAACAATAATGATGTATTTGTTTGGAATCTGTTTGATATCTGGAAATGTGAGGTGTTAGATTTCGAGCTTGACACAGGTGATGCTCGCATAATATACACCCCACCATATCCCAAATCCCCAAATGAAAGAAAAATAATTAGGAAACCGGTAGAAGAGTTGATTGTAGCTGGAATAGTTGACCCTTGTGATTCCGAGTGGTCATTTCGGTATTACTTGTACCAAAGAAAGGACCAGACCCCGGTACAAAAGAATATCGAATGGTCGTGGACTATGGAAAAATCAATGCGGTCTCCAAGAATATGAATTTTTCTATGCCACATATTGCTACTATAATTTCACAGTTGAGAGAAGCTCATTTTATCACTAAGTTAGATTTAGCTTCGGGGTATCATCAACTTAGATTAGCGGATAATACGAAGGAAACTACGGCGTTTAGCGTTGACTTTGGTCAGTTTTGTTATTCTCAACTCCCGCTTGAACTGTTCAACTCTGAAGTAGAACTTTTGGCTGTTAAAATAGGTTTATCTGAATTTAACTCATATATAGTTATACTTCTGTATAGACCCCCATCATGCTCTGTGCCTAATTTGCTTTTATTTTTGGACTCACTATTTAAGTTTGTATTGGAATGTAAATATAAATGTATTATAATAGGAGATATAAATATTGACTTATCTATTTTAAATGCTGACAATGTTGAGCCGGCTACATGTTTACGTATGCATGAATATAAGCAGCTTATAATGTACAAACGAGAAAAAGTTACGGTAAATGTAAATCGAGTTCGCTTATAGATCATGTGTATGTCCCTCAGACTATGCAGTTGGAATGGGATGTTGTTCCTACGGTGTTGTCTGACCATGATATTATTAACTTTAATATAAGCTTTAAATGTAAATCATCGCATAAAGTAAAGTATATTACTTCTCGCAATTTTAAGGAAATTGACTGGTCAGTTATCAATAAGGAAATATGTAAAATTGATTGGTCCTTCTTGGATAATGTTAAGTATGATATTGTAAGGAATCCATCAGATTCCTTCTCTTCTTCTCTCTCTCTCATGTCTCATGTCCTATCTATAACCCCTGACCGTACATCAGATGAGCCATTTCATGCAATTATGCATTTCCCTTATTTTCTACGCTAATCCCGGATCCTCTGACCGTCTGGCCAGTTACCTTATCCCATAATTTTTCCTCTAAAACCCAGGTTAAACCGGTAATTCCCAGACAATGTTCGTCATCCTTCCATTCAATCTTTTCCTTAAATACAGCAATTTCCATCCTTACACTTTAGTCCTCAATTGCCCTTTACTATACAGTCTTCCCCAAATTCTGCACAATTAAATAAAAGAAACCATCGGAATCTGTACTCCGTTTCTGTACATTTTTCACTTATTTTTCATAATCACCTTGGTTTCATTAGAATATGGTATTTTTTGTTATTAATACAACTATTAAAGTATTATTGGATGAATATGCACCTCTGAGAACAAAACATGTAAAGAATAGTACCAAGTGCTGGGTTAATGCTGACATTCTTAAACAAATTAAGTTGAGAGATAAAATAAAGAAGCTTGCTGTGAGTCAGTGTTCGCCGATTGAATGGAATAGGTATAAAAAAATGAAGGCTTTGATAAAGTCATCTATCTACCTAGCTAAACGTTCATCTTATGATTCCCAACTTAGTCGTTACACTGATACCTCGTCTCGCAATGTATGGAACATTGTTGATGAACTTACTGGTA